>ML319225.1:0-15359 GCA_005239505.1 Nicotiana paniculata
AAGATAAAAATTTAACATATTAAGATTAGATATAACCTTAATATTTATAGCAAAAAAATAGTAGAGAATTTGGGTGTGGTCAAAAAATAGTTGTTCACAGACCTCACTCAACAGGACCACTCAAAAGGCCCCTCGGGCGAATCAGTAAAACAGGGTACCCGACCCAAAACATTATTTTTAAATCTCAAAGTAGTGTAAATCAGGCTGAGTTTCAAAAACAATAAGCACAATGTGGTTGAGTGAAATCATCAACAAATAGTGAGGAAAAACAGCAGTAAAAATCCCCCGAGGGGTAAAACAGGTCGGCACGAGGCCCCAAACACGGCTTATAGCCCAAATATTTCAACAATCTTTAGAACATAATTTAACATAAAGTTTTGAGAAAAATATGCAACTCATTAGTTGCCGCGGAGAGGACGTAGTCCAATCCAAAAATCAGTGCGCACCACATACTCGTCATCCGACATGTGCGCCATTCTAAAATTAGTGAGAAATATGTAGTCCGGGGTTCCATACCCTTAGGACAAGATTTATAACCATTACTTACCTCTACCGGACCACTACACTAGTCCGTTATGCTCTTGCCCCTCGAATTGGCTCCCGATTTCTCCGAATCTATCCAAAACCAGTTTAATATCATTAATATATACTAAAGGAACACAACTCAATCGAAAACTATGAAATTATACAAGAATCTCAAAATTCGGCAAAGCCCGAGCCCCGGGCCCACGTCTCGGAATTTGATAAATTTTACACCACTAGAAACCTCTTCCTCCCACGATTCTACACATACCAAAATCATCACAATCGGACCACAATTTCCTACCCAAATCCTCAAAAGAAAATTCTAATTCTCCACCCATTCTTCCCAATCTTTTCCTACTTTAATCCTCCAATTTACAAGCCTAATCCGAACAAAATAGCATAGCAACGATATTAATAACCCGGGAACTTACCTTCACTGAAGAACCACGAATTCCCTCTTCAATTTGCCTCCAAAAAAACTCCTCCCGCATGCAAAAATGGTGGAATGGAATAAATTTTACATAGGCCCATTTTTATATTGTTCTGCCCAGCATTTCCGCACCTGCCGACACTTAGTCGCACATGCGGTCCCAGGTGCGCACCTACGGAATCCCACTTAACGGACCAATTTTCGCACCTGCGACATCTTCCGCAGGTGCGGCCAACACCAGAACCTTGCACCAACAGCTAATTGCTGCAAATTTCCAAGTTCAAAACCTCGCCAACCATCCGAAATCACTCCCGCGCCTCTCGGGTCCCCAATAAAATATACCAACACACCCCATAGCATTATTCCAACTTAGTCGAGCCTTCGAAATACCAAAAACAACACAGAAACACCAAAATTACATCAAATTCAAGCCTTTGAACTTTGAAATTTCCAAATTGCGCCAACTACGCCGAAACCAACCAAAACACCTCTGATTGACCTGAATTTTTGCTTACATATCCAAAATGACATTATAAACCATATCCAACTTCCGGAATTCCATTCCGACCCTGATAACCTATTTTCCACGATCGCCAAAACTAACTTTCGCCAATTCAAGCCTAATTCTACACCGGTCATCAAAACTTCATTCCGAACACACTCCTAAGTCCCAAATAACTTAACGAAGCTATCCGAGCCATAAAATCCACATTCCAAGGTCATTTACCAATAAGTCAACTCCAGTTGANATCAAAACTTCATTCCGAACACACTCCTAAGTCCCAAATAACTTAACGAAGCTATCCGAGCCATAAAATCTGCATTCCGAGGTCGTTCACTAATAAGTCAACTCTCAGTTGACTTTCTCAACTTTTAGGCTACTTTAGGAATTCCTCAATTCTCACTATGACCACTCCGGACCCAAACCAACTGACCCAACACAACAAAAACAAGCTAGCAATATATGACAAATATAGAAATGGGGGAAACGGGGTAAATCTCACGGAACGACCGGCCGGGTCGTTACATCCTCCCCCTCTTAAACAAACGTTCGTCCTCGAACGGGTCTAGAAACATACCTGGAGTCTCGAATAAGTGAGGATATTTGTCCCACATATCCCGCTCGGTCTCCTAGTTGGCATCTTCCACCGGCTGCCCTCTCCACTGAACCTTCACTGAAACTATCTCCTTAGACCTTAGCTTCCTGACTTGTTGACCCAAAATATCCACTGGCTCTACCTCATATGACATATCACCCTCGATCTGAACCGTGCTGAAGTCCAAAACATGAGACAGGTCACCAATCTACTTCCGGAGCATCAAAACATGGAATACTGGATGAATACTCGATAAACTGGGAGGCATAGCAAGCCTATAAGTCACCTCCCCAACCCTCTAAAGTACCTCAAATGGCCCAATGAACCTGGGAGTCAGCTTCCCCCTCTTCCCCAATCTCATAACACCCTTAATGGGTGACACCTTCAGCAACACGTTATCCCCAACCATGAAAGACACATCTCGGACCTTCCGGTCCGCATAACTCTTCTGCCTAGACTGCGCCGTGCGAAGCCGCTCCTGAATTAACTTCGCCTTACTCAATGCATCCTGAACCAAGTCTGGGCCCAATAGCCTAGCCTCGCCCGGCTCAAACCAACCAACCGGAGATCTGCACCTCCTACCATATAAGGCCTCATACGGAGCCATCTGGATACTCGACTGATAGCTATTATTATACGCAAACTCCGCTAGTGGCAGAAACTGGTCCCATGAACCACCAAAGTCAATCACACAAGCACGCAACATATCCTCCAAAATCTGAATGGTACGCTCCGACTGCCCGTCGGTCTGAGGATGAAACAATGTGCTCAACTCGTCCTGAGTACCAAACTCTCTCTGCACGGCTCTCCAAAACTGAGATGTGAACTGAGTACCTCTGTCAGAAATGATAGAAACTGGAACCCCATGCAATCGGACAATCTCCCAGATATAAATCTCAGCTAACCTCTTCGAAGAATAAGTAGTACCAACAGGAATGAGTGCGCGGACTTGGTCAGTCGGTCCACAATAACCCATATATCATCAAACCTCGTCGAAGTCCGTGGGAGTCCGACTACGAAGTCCATGGTGATCCGCTCCCACTTCCACTCCGGAATATCAAATCTCTGAAGCAATCTACCTGGTCTCTGGTGCTCATGCTTGACCTGCTGACAGTTGAAACACCGAGCCACAAACTCAACAATATCTTTCTTCATCCTCCTCCACCAGTAATGTTGCCTCAAATCCTGATACATCTTCGCGGCACCCGGATGGATGGAATACCGTGAACTATGAGCCTCTGCTAGAATCAAACCTCGAAGCCCATCTACATTGGGCATGCAAATCCAGCCCTGCATCGTCATGACCCCATCCTCACCAATAACCACATCCCTGGCATCACCGCGACGGACCCTGTCCTGAAGAACAAGCAAATATGGATCATCATACTGGCGTGCTCTAATCTGATCGTAAAGAGAAGACCTGGAGGCTACACAAGCCAACACCCGCGAGGGATCTGATAGATCCAATCTCACCAAATGACCTGCTAAGGTCTGAACATCAAGGTCTAATGGTCGCTCTACTACTGGAAGGTAGGCTAGACTCCCCAAACTCTCAGCTCTGCGACTCAGGGCATCAGCCACTACATTGGCCTTCCCCGGATGATATAAGATAGTGAGGTCATAATCCTTGAGAAGCTCTAACCATCTACTCTGACGCAAATTCAAGTCCTTCTGCCTCAGCAGATACTGCAAACTATGATGATCAGTGAAAATCTCACACTGCACTCCATACAAATAATGCCGCCAAATATCCAAGGCATGAACAATGGAAGCTAACTCAAGATCGTGCACTGGATAATTATTCTCGTGCACCTTCAACTGTCTAGAAGCGTAGGAAATCACCCTACCGTCCTGCATCAATACCGCTCCCAAACCAACTCTAGAAGCATCACAATAGACTGTGTAAGAACCCGAACCAGCAGGCAAAACTAGTACCGGAGTTGTAGTCTGTGCTGACATGAGATTCTAAAAGCTCTCCTCACACTCATCAGACCATCTGAATGGAGCACCCTTCTGGGTCAATCTGGTCAAAGGCGAAGAAATAGAAGAGAATCCCTCCACAAAGCGACGGTAATATCCCGTCAAACTAAGGAAACTTCTAATCTCTGTAGCTGAGGACGGTCTGGGCCAACTCTGCATCGCCTCTATCTTCTTCGGATCAACCTAAATACCCTCACTAGACACCACGTGCCCCAAGAAAGCTACCGAACCAAGACAAAACCCACACTTGGAGAATTTCGCATAAAGATTCTCCTCCCTCAACCTATGTAACACAACTATCAAATGTTGAGCATGCTCTTCCTGGTTACGAGAATAAACCAGGATGTCATCAATGAACACAATGACGAAGGAATCAAGGTAAGGCTGAAACACGTTGTTCATCAATTGCATGAACGCATTTGGGGCATTGCTCATCCCAAATGACATAACCAAGAACTCATAATGACCATATTTGGTCCTGAAAGCAGTCTTCGGAATGTCAGAATCCCGAATCTTCAACTGATTATACCCAGATCTCAAGTCAATCTTGGAAAACACTCTGTCTCCCTGAAGCTGGTCAAACAAATCATCAATGCGGGGCAAGGGATACCGATTCTTCACCGTAACCATGTTCAACTGTCGATAATCAATACACATACGCATGGACCCATCCTTTTTCTTCACGAAAAACACCGGTCCACCCCAAGGTGACACACTAGGCCGAATGAACCCCTTATCCAGGAGTTCCTGAAGCTGCTCCTTAATTCATTTAGCTCCGCTGGTGCCATACGATAAGGTGGAATAGAGATAGGCTGGGTTCCCGACACCAAGTCAATACCAAAATCAATATCCCTGTCAGGGGGCATGCCTGGCAGGTCTGCAGGAAACACATCCGGAAAGTCACAGACCACAGGAACTGAATCAATAGCGGGAGTCTCACCAATGAAATCCCTCACAAAGGCCAAATAAGATAAACACCCTTTCTCAACCATGCGCTGAGCCTTCAGGTAGGAAATCACCCTGCTAGGCATAAACTCAGAAGAACCTCCCCACTCAACCCCCGGACACCCTGGCATAGCTAAGGTCACGGTCTTAGCGTGACAATCAAGAACAGCATGACACGGAGATAACCAATCCATGCCCAATATCACGTCAAAAGAGACCATGTTGAGTAACAGTAGGTCCACTTGGGTCTTCAGACCCCCAATAGATATCATGCACGACCGATACACACGGTCCACAACAACAGTATCGCCCACCAGAGTTGACACATGAACAGAGGTGACTAGACACTCACGGGACACATCCAGAAAACGGGAAAAATATGAAGAAACATAGGAATATGTAGAACCAGGGTAAAATAAAGCCAAGGCATCTCGGTAACAGACTGAGACAATACCTGCAATCACGGCATCTGAGGCCATAGCATCTGGCATGGCTAGAAATGCATACACGCGAGCCTGACCACCCCCTGCTCGACCTCCCCCTCTAGGGCGGCCTCTGGCTGACTGACTACCACCACTGGCTGCCTGGACGGGTGGTGAAGTGAATGGAGCTGAAGTCGAGGGCTGGCCCCTCTACTGAGAAGATCCACCGGAGTGACGAGGACACTACCTCCACACATGCCCGAACTCTCCACACTCAAAACAACTCCCTAGAGCTGGAGGCGGAGATTGATAGAAACCCCTAGCACCCGAACGACCATTGGAAGTCTCATGCATAGAAGAACCCTGAACTGGGGGTGCTCGAGCTAAACTCTGAGCTGGGAGGGCACCAAATTAAGTACGGCCTGATTGAGAACCACGGGGACCCTGTCCCGAAGATGCATCATTGTCTACTAGGCGACCTGACAGAGGAGGCCTGAATGAATGGCCCCTACCCTGCTGAAACTGTCGCCTGAAGGGAGCACCACTGGAACTGCCCGAACCACGAGGCCTCTTGGCCTCCCTCTCCTCCCGCTCCTGGCGGCGAACAGACTCAATATCTCGAGCTATGTCAACAACCTGCTCGAATGAAGCACCCGATACTCTCTCCCGAGTCATAAATAGTCGGAGCTGATAAGAAAGACCATCTACAAACCTCCTCACCCTCTCCCTATCAGTAGGGACAATCTCAGAAGCATGCCTAGCCAACTTGGTAAACCTCATCTTGTACTGAGTAACTGATAACTCTCCTTGGCGCAGCTGCTCAAACTGCCTGTGCTGCTCCTCTCTGTGGGGCTGAGGAACATACTTCTCCAAAAAGATCGTGGAGAACTGCTGCCAGGTGAGAGGTGCTTAACCAACCGGCCTACGCCTCTCGAATGACTCCCACCAAGTAAAGAAAGCACCCGCAAACAGAAATGTAACAAATGGGACCCCACTGGTCTCCTCTGGCACTTATTTAGAAACCCCTAAGCATCCTCGCCCTTTGTACCGCTGAAAGTCGGAGGCTGAAGTCTGCTAAATCTCTCCAACCTGAGCTACTCGTCCTCAAGCATAGCAGGGACCACATAATCCTGGACCGGAGCAACTGGTTGAGCCGGGGCTGCTCCCAGTGCCTGAATACCCTGTGCAACCTGCTCAGGTGCCCGGGCAGCTAGAGTCTGATTGCCTCCCCTGGCCTGAGATGTGGTGGTAGTAGGATACATGGAGACTGCCTGAGCCAAATTGGTGCACACTGTCAATATCTGAGACATGGTCTCCTGAAGACCCGGAATAACCATAGGCACTGCAGGTGCCTGAGCCTGTCCCGCTAGAACACCATCGGCGGGACCCTGATCCTGATCGATAGGGGGATATTGTGGTATTGTTCCGGCTGCTGCGCAGACTGGCCCCTACCTCTACCACGGCCTCGACATCTCATTGGTCTAGCCGGTGACTTGTCACTCTGATCGGTGTGGCATGTCCTCACCATCTGTGAGAGAATGAAACAACGTAAGTTCAGAATCCAAGAATCAATAGATTAGCACGAAAGAGTTCAAGAAGGATAGAAATATTTCCTAAAAGTACGGCAGCCTCAGAAGAAAAGTACAGACGTCTCTGTACCAATCCTCAAGACTCTACTAAACCTGCTCATGACCGTTGAGTCCTATGTAACCTAGGCTCTGATACCAAACTGTCACGACCCCAAATCCTAAACCGACCGTGATGGCGTCTATCGTGGAACTAGGCTAGCCAATGACCACATGTTCACAATTTCTTTCAAAATCCCAATCCAATTCCAAGCATTTCATAAAATATACAGAGTTTACTAAATAAAGTAGGCCAATATACAGTGCCACCAACCCAAAAACACGGAGCCAACATGTCATGAGCATCTAGGGAAAATAAGCCAAAGGTATAATACTATAATACAAAACCTACGAATAAATAGCTAGATACAACAAGAAGGGAAAACAGAGATGCTTTGGACGCTGAACAACTACCTCTTTATCCCGTAATCCGGCTTCGTATGGAAATAAATGGCTAATGCTCGGTATCTGCACCTGAATCTGCACACACGGGTGCATGGAGTAATGTGAGTACGCCAAATCAGTAGTAATGAAAATAAATCAAGTCTAAGCGGCAAGGAAACACATAAAATCAATGTCATCAAATCACAATACACACAGCCTTACTTTCCAATAATGTTAACATAGATATATGGAATTATCATGCCTTAAAACCAACATCAGAAAAGTCCTTTGAAGAATGCATATTTTTAACAACTTCAAACCAAAAGATTTAGTATGAAAATGAAATGGATCATATAGAGGCCCCTCGGGCAAAACATATTTCATAAGCTTAGAGTGAAAGTAGTAAAACCATAAGTAGCCCCTCGGGCAAAAACATGTATCATAATCAACCCCTCAGGCATGCCTCACAGTCACTCATAATCAGTCGCTCAACACCTCACAGTCACTCATGCCTCCCAATCACTCGTCACTCGGCACTCTGTGCGCTCACTGGGGGTGTGTGCAGACTCTGGAGGGGCTCCTTCAGCCAAAGCGCTAATATGAAGTCACCTCGTGGCGTATCATATCATCATAATCAGGCCCTCGGCCTTACTCAGCAGAACCACTCAAAAGGCCCCTCGGGCGAATCAGTAAAACAGGGTACTCGACCCAAAACATCATTTTTAAATCTCAAAGTAGTGTAACTCAGGCTGAGTTTCAAAAACAGTGCACAATGTGGCTGAGTGAAATCATCAACAAATAGTGAGGAAAAACAGCAGTAAAAAGCCCTCGAGGGGTAAAACAGGTCAGCACGAGGCCTCAAACACGGCTTATAGCCCATTTATTTCAACAATCTTTAGAACATAATTTACATAAAGTTTTGAGAAAAATATGCAACTCATTAGTTGCCGCGGAGAGGACCTAGTCCAATACAAAAATCAGTGTGCACCACATACTCGTCATCCGACATGTGCACCATTCTAAAATCAGTGAGAAATATGTAGTCCGGGGTTTCATACCCTCAGGACAAGATTTATAACCATTACTTACCTCTACCGGGCCACAACACTAGTCCTCTATGATCTTGCCCCTCGAATTGGCTCCCGATTGCTCCGAATCTAGCCAAAACCAGCTTAATATCATTAATATATACTAAAGGAACACAACCCAATCGAAAACTATCAAATTATACAAGAATCTCAAAATTCGGCCTAACTCGAGTCTCGGGCCCACGTCTCGCAATTCAATAAATTTTACACCACTAGAACCTCATCCTCCCATGATTCTACACATACCAAAATCATCATAATCGGACCACAATTGCCTACCCAAATCCTCAAAAGAAAATTCCAATTCAACACTCATTCTTCCCAACCTTTTCCTACTTTAATCCTCCAATTTACAAGCCTAATCCGAACAAAATAGCATAGAAACGATGTTAATAACCCGATAACTTACCTTCACTGAAGAACCACGAATTCCCTCTTCAATTTTCCTCCAAAAGAGCTCCTCCCGCATGCAAAAATGGTAGAATGGAATAAATTTCACGGAGGCCCCTTTTTATATTGTTCTGCCCAGCATTCCGCACCTGCAGTCCCAGGTGCGCGCCTACGAAATCCCACTTAACGGACCAATTTTCGCACTTGCGGCCAATCCTCCGCACTTGCGGCTTCGCAGGTGCGGCCATCTCTTCGCACCTGCGACATTGCACCTCCGGCTACCCTTCCACAGGTGCGGCCAACACCAGAAGCTTGCACCAGCAGCTAATTGCTGCAAATTTCCAAGTTCAAAACCCCGCCAACCATCCGAAATCAATCCCGAGGCCCTCAAGGACCCAACCAAACATACCAACACACTCCATAGAATTATTGCAACTTAGTTGAGCCTTCGAAATACCCAAAACAACACACAAACACTAAAAATACATCAAATTCAAGCTTATGAACTTTGAAACTTCCAAATTTCGCCAACTACGCCGAAACCAACCAAAACACCTCCTATTGACATTACAAACCTGCTCCAACTTCCGAAATTCCATTCCGACCCGATAGCCTATTTTCCACTGCCGACCGAAACTAACTTTCGCCAATTCAAGCCTAATTCTACACTGGTCATCATAACTTCATTCCAAACACGCTCCTAAGTCCCAAATCGCCTAACGAAGCTATTCGAGCCATAAAATCCCCATTCCGAGGTGGTTCACTTATAAGTCAACTCTCAGTTGACTTTCTCAACTTTTAGGCTACTTTAGGAGACTAAATGCCTCAATCCTCACCATGACCACTCCGGACCCAAACCAACTGACCCAACACAACAAAATAGGCTAGTCATATATGACAAATGCAAAAATGGGGGAAACGGGATAAATCTCACGGAACGACCGGCCGGGTCGTTACAGTAACATCTGGAGGTAATGTTTTTGAACTCAATACTCGATTCTATGATGATTTCTAACTGATTTGACATGAAATTTATGGAACTTAAGGGTTAAAATTGGGGGATTAGGGCTTGAAATTTGGAGACTTTGATTTGAGGATTTGAGGGGCCGTTTGTTGTCGTATTTTGATGTATTTGGTATGTATGGACTTGTGAGAGTGTAAGGATTCTAGTTTTGTAATTTTTATCGGATTCCGAGACATGGGACCAGGGGCCGATTTGGTCAATTTCGGGATTTTTGATGTAATTTGAGTATTTTCACGTGGGCTTTGTTCCTTTAGCGTATATTGATGGTATAAATCTGATTTTGAAAAGATTCTGAGTGATTTGAGGCCGAGTCGAGTGGAAAGGGCATCGTGGAGTAGATTTTCATCCGGTTTGAGGTAAATAATGATTGTAAATCTTATCCTGAGGGTATAAAACCCCAGACTTTACCTTGTATCACTATTTTGGAGTGGCGCACATTCTAGATGACGAGCGTGTGGCGTACACTGTTGGGGGATTCTGACTCGATCTGTCCCGTAGCAACTATTAAGTTGCGTATTCGACTAAGAAATCATATGATATTTTATGTTTTAGAGATATTTACTATGTTTTGGGTTGAATGCCATATTTGGGCCTCGTGCCAAGTTGTTTGGACCCTTAGGGGTTTTTACTACTATTTCCTCATTGTGTTGATTTAAGATTCGTACTCAGGCATGATATGTTTTACTGATTCTTATTTACTCCATTTCATGCATAAAAAAAATGATTGAGCACCCTGTTTTACTGATAGCCCGAGTGGCTTGAGAGGTTTCTGACTGAGTGAGGCCAAGGGCCTGTGTTGAGGAATATATATGGATCGGGTTGCACGCCGCAATAATATATATATATATATATGTGTGTGTGTGTGTGTGTATGTGTATGTGTGTGTGTGTGTGTATGTGTATGTGTATGTGTGTGTGGGGGGATCAGGTTGCATGTTGCAGCGAGATATGTTGGATCGGGTTGCACGTCGTAGCGATATTGGGTCGAGTTGCACGCCGCAGCGATATAGCGCTTGGGCTGTGGATCCCCTCCGGAGTCTGTACACCCCCAGTGAGCGCAGATACCTACTGAGTGCGAGTGCCTAGTGATGAGTGATTGGGAGGCATGAGTGGCTGCGAGGTTGACCGAGGGGCTGATTACGAGTGATGGTGAGGTATGCTGAGGGACTGATTCTGAGTGATGTTATGACCGAGGGGCGGTTTATGAAATATGGTTTTTCCCGAGAGACTTTTTATGATTTTATTATTTTTAAAATAAACTTCTTGAAAGTTATATTGAAACTGTTGGCAAGTATATTCTCAAATGATTTTTACTGAAATTAACTTTTAAGCGTGATAATTTAACGTATACACTGTTGGAAAGAAAGACTGTGCCTCTTGTGATTTGATGACCTGATTTTATGTGTCTCTTACTGCTTAGACCTTATTTACTTTCATTACTACTGAGTTGGCATACTCACATTACTCCCTGCACCTTGTGTGCAAATCCAGGTGCTAGGGCGGAGTGAGCTGTTTAACTGTTCTAGAGATTTCTCGGAGACTTGCGAGTTAGCTGCACGCGTCCGCAGCCTGCTTTCTCCTTCTTACTATTATAGTGTTTATTTTCCATTCTTGTATATTTTCTTTAGATGCTCATGACCAGTGACTCCGGGATTTTGGGTTGTATCTATTATTCGGCATAACTTAGTCTGTTTAAAAAGGCTTAAATGAAACCTTTATAAATTATTGGTTTAGAAATGATATAAACAGAAAGTCCTTTATGTTTTGAGTATTGAATTGGTTGGCCTATTATCGCGATAGACGCCATCACGGCCGGGTAGTTTTGGGGTCGTGACATACCCCCACCCTCACCCACACCATCATGTGTATCTTCTAGTTCCCAATTGGAACTATCGTTTCATCATCCCAATTCAAAAGGTCACGCTCCAATTTGTTCGAATCATACTTAATATATTGCCTCATTACTTCAGTGTCCAATGCAATATCACAAACCCGTTCAAAATGCTTTAATAGGTCCTTGTACGTCATGTATTCAGAAGCCATATGTGGGTAACCTCCTAGAAAGAAACGTATCAAGTGTGGACGAACAATATACTTCTCCACCTTTTCAATATATACCTCTCATTAACGCTTTCAATCCTTTTACGAGACAACACCTTAAGTATATGGCAGCATAGAATACCTCTTATTTCAAACCATTTGCAGTTGCAACTTAGATACTCCCCAATAGGTGTA
Organism: Nicotiana paniculata; assembly: GCA_005239505.1. Taxonomy (NCBI): domain Eukaryota; kingdom Viridiplantae; phylum Streptophyta; class Magnoliopsida; order Solanales; family Solanaceae; genus Nicotiana; species Nicotiana paniculata. Next base: position 12,145 of record ML319225.1, read on the forward strand.
TATTCAACTGTGAATACAAATGGATCTTTAGTGTTAAAACTCCTGAGTGGATAATCTGTTATAATTTCTCCACTCCAAGGGTTGCTTGATGATCTTCGAGGGTCTGATTTCACAATGGTACAGTTTTCTTAACTGTACTTTAAAAAATTCAAATCATTTCACGAGTATAACATGCTTGAAGTTTTTCCTCTCATGTGAATTCAGACAAACATTTTGGTTCAAAGCACCTTGACCTATATTCAGCTTCCAATTCTCTCTCGAACTTAGCTCTTATGGCTAACTCATATTGCTGAACAAATAGATTCAAAGTGCTTTGGCGAGGTGATAAATCCATCAAATAAAGCATGTATTCCTTCATTTCTTTGTGTGGACAATATCCCAACCCAAAAGTGGTCATTTAGATATACAGAAACCCATTTTCCTTCTCCAAATAAAGCTTAAAAAATCAATCCCTTCCATCTAAGTTATATTTTGTAATATCTCCATCTTCTCTCAAACTCAGCAACGTTAATGCTATCAAGGACTAAAGCCTTAAATTCTGCCTTTGCAATCTTACCATCAAGAACTCCACTTAACAACTTTGTGAAATGTGCCATATACAATATTTATGTACCCTATTTGGCATCAATGCATTGGTGGCAACCTTAATACTATCACATTGGTCAGTCATGATAGCTAATGGATGAACATTGTTTAGAGCCCTAAGCCATGTAGAGAAAACCATTTTGTAACTTGTTATATCCTCACTAGACATAAGAGCGCATCCCAAAATTATAGACTGCCTATGCTGATTGACACCAACAAATAAAGCAAATGGCGTATTGTATCGATTCACAAGGTATATGGTATAAAGGCATATAACATCATGGAACTCCTCATATGCAACTTTAGAGTGTGAATGAACCCATACGACATTACGAAGTCAACCAAAACTATCCACATCTACGGAGTAGTAAAATTCCTTATCTTTTGGCTGCATGTCACTAAAGAACTTGAGTAATGATTGTACGTCCCCTTCTAGCAACTGAAGCTTTCTACTCTTCAAAATATAATTTCTACAGTCCTTTGGTGTACAACCCAGATTTTTGGGGCGACAGCAAGTACTTCAGTGACTCTTATATTTTTTTAGGGTCTTAAGCCAGCAATATCTTTGGCTACAAGAGCTCTCTTAAGATATTTACTAAGCAATATGTGTCCAGCCATCAATCGCAATAGTGTTGGTTCCAATTGATGATTATATTTTTTAACCACCTTTGAAACACGCCATGGACCATTCTCCTCCAAAATTTCATTTATTCTAGCACCACAGTTCCTCCTCTTGGTAACATGTTTATTCCTTGGTTTCCTACACCTATCACAACCATATTGCACATACCTAACAATATCACCACCTTTTTTGTTTGATGTTCTTTTGACAATGCAAAATCCTGATAAATTTTGTATGTTCTTTGTAAAAATCAAACATAACATACTTATTACCGGATCACATCCTAGTAATTGGACCAATTACTAGATCTTCTTCATTGAACTCATTAGATATTTCACTGTCCTCTCCACTTTCTCCCTCTTCCTCTAAATAATGGTCGACATCATCATCATCATCATCATTGTCAACATGATCTTCTCCATCATTGAAGTTTCCGTCTGAAAATCAATGTTGATCCACTCATCTTCATTCGTCAAACGATCGTCCCAATCCAACCCCAATGATATGTGTAATGCATTCCTTAGTTGCTCCGACCTAATTTCTCGGATGTTATTCGGGTTTAATGGCTCCAAACTAGTTTCTTGGTTAACATTCATGTTTAGGTTAATGGAAGGGTGGTGAAATATGTGTTTAATGAAAGCTCTATTATCATATGTGTATGGTATAACAAGGTATACTGTATAAATTTTCAAAAACAATATATGTATACATACGAAGGCTTCTTCCCATCCATATAAATTTTATTTTAAAAAAATACGTAACAATGTATGTATACATACGAAGGATTTTAATCTTCCCAACCGTATAAATTTTATTTTAAAAAAAATACGTAATGGTATAGGTATACATATTTGATCTTCCCATGAGAGAATAATGATTTTATAGGATCGGTATTTTGGGATAATCAATAGTTATTAACTAATTTGGGAGGAAAATATTTTGGAGGAAAATAATGGTATTAAGCCAAATATGAAATCAAGGGCTTTAATGATATTTCACCAGTGTGACCACCGTTGGGCCATTGTGAATGGGGCCAAATAGCAGCACTATAGAATGCCGAAATTATTAATTTCGAGATTAATTATACTTGTAATTTTCTACCAACCAATTATAGGAATACTAACTATTCCTTAAATTTAGTCCCGAGGTTTTCTGTCAACCCTCTTTGAATTTTCATCCCACTGAATGTGAAGTGTTGTTGTGGGATATTATAAAACAATTTAATTTCATTTTTGCGAGTATTTGGGTGTGGTTTTTGATAGCCTTTTGTTTTAAAAATCATTATTAAAATCCTAAAACATAATTGTAGACTTCATAGTTCATATGAGACTAAATTCTAACGGACGACAAATATGAGCTAACTCAGTTCTAATTCCCATAGTTAAGGGAAACATATGAAGCAGTTATTGAGTACGAAATTCAAACTAAGGGCATATTTGCTCTGTTTTTTCTAGAGAAATTTTCAGGTTATTAGCTAGTTGTAGCTATCATTTACTATATTACTTCATATAGTTATGTTTTCAGATTTTTTAGAGTGTATTCGATGTATTTAAGCTACTGTATTCATGAATACAGTAGCATTTCTAAGCGTGAAACAGGGGATTACAGCTAGACAAATTTTTGTATTCGAGTATATTCGACTGTATTCATGGCGTGAAACATGGGATTACAGCAGGACAAATTATTATATTCGACTGTATTCACGATGTGAAACATGGGATTACAGCTGGACAAATTATTGTATTCGACTGTATTCACGGCGTGAAACATGGGATTAGACTGTTTTTAAACGAAAAGTGAATTAATTAACATAATAGACTCCTAATATAACTCAACAAACTCAATTATAACATACAAAATTTGTATTTCCAGTTATAAAAAAGATTCTCATCCGAAAAATACCCAAAAACATAGAAATCTTCAGAGAAATTATATAATACATCTTAATACATAAATTATATTAATTAAAAAAAATATATGAATACATTCATGGAATATAGCGAGACAG
>ML319229.1:0-10597 GCA_005239505.1 Nicotiana paniculata
GGGGAAGGAGGCAAGCCGGATTAGAGGGGATTGGGATGGTCATTTGGGTAGTGTAGAGATAGGTTTGGGCCTGGGCAGGCCAGCCCATGTCTCATTTTAAGCCTGATTTCACCATTAATTAGGTAATTTCAATTAATTTTAAACTAAAAAAAATGTAGTAATTAATTTTAACTTAATTTTATCCCATTTGTACACTGATTGATCAATTAATTAAGAGTAAAAAAATGTTTAATATGACACTCCTAATTATTTATAGAACAAGTTCCACAATTGGTCAAAACAAAGTGATTAAATCCAAAAGTTAAAACATTTAAACTATTTTATTATATTTTGTCATTAGTTAAAATAATAATTACATTTACGCATCTAATTATGCCACTTTGAATTATTTATAAATTTAAAAGGCAAATTATGATTACATAATGCAAAATTAATTCACGAATAACACTTAAATTCAATAAAAATCATAGAACTAAATAATTTACGGAGTTTTTTTGGGTAGGATTATATGGTAGGTAAAAATCACGTGCTCACATCTGCCACTTTTTGCTCGAAAATACGAAGAGTTTTCGGGCAAAGACCAACTGAGCAACTATGAACGACTTGTATCCGTTCATATGCTCCATTGTGAAGCGTTTTTGAAAAGTTTGACCGAACCCTGCTTCAAAAGTTGCCTACATATCCTTGGCTATAAAGGAATCAAGTCAGTGTAGTTCTAAAATTTTTGGTAGCTGGGACTACCGAGTAACTGTGGTTTCACTGCGGTCACTGCTGTTACTGCTGCTGATCTCCTTATTACACCAAAATAACTGTTGACCCAAGTCACTGCATGGTTTGAAGATTGACAAACGCCTACCCAGTTGAACCAGGTCCATCAGGGAAACCATCTCGAACGAACCAATTGGCACAAGAACCGTACATGCACAGGAGATAAACGTGATCTGTGAATTATCCATGAACTAAGAAGTTGTCCCCTAATGCGAAAAGGTTGAAAATTGATAAGGGGTTATAATTCGAGTTCAAGAAGGACAGAAATAAAGGAAGAAAGTTGAGATAAACACAAACTCTTCCAACAAGGAAGAGTTGCATTAGAACTAAACGAGAACATCTTAACTTCTGGTGCGATATAATGTTGAAGTATTCCTACTGAAGATTCAATCGCACACAGACAGAATTAAAGCAAGAACTGAAGGCAAAATTACCAGAGAAATTTTTCAAGCAGAATCCTTGTGGGATACAAAAGCTACTGACCAACTAGAAGAGCCAGCTCCATCAATTTGTCATTCGAGTCTAGTTGATTGTAGTAGGTGATTTAATATTGTATCTTTCAGATTTATTAGAAGCAATTGAAATAGGTACACGTTGTTCAAGTTAGAGTTAACTTGAAGCTTGTTGCAATTAGCTAGAGGCTAGGTTGCTGCAAAGGGATTAGAGTTAATCCTTAGGTTTACAAAAGAGTTTATTTTGTAAATGCAGTTTGGCTCTGAGTTGTAGTGAAGAGTTTGGGAAAATCCTACTGAGGAGTAGGTCGTGGTTTTTCACCTTTTGAGCCAGGTGTTTTCCACGTAAAAATATCTGTGTTTTTACTTTACTGCATTTATTATTCCGCACTAGTAGAAGTTAGCCACCAAGAAGAACCAGGTTCTTCTATTGAGACAACACTCGAAAATTGGACACCACACAAATCACCCCCCCTCTTGTGTGGTATTGACGTATAAAACATCAATTGGTATCAGAGCAGGTTATCCTTGATAAGGTTAACACCTTAGAAAAGATCAAAATGAGTGCACCACCTGGAAACTGAGAGGGTCAATCAACTGTAAGGTCACCACTCTTCAATGGCCAGTATTACTCGTGGTGGACGAACAGGATGAAGGACCACCTGATTAGAGAAGACTATGAACTCTGGGACATAGTCACTGATGGTCCTCTAGCTACCATGATGAAGACTGCTGAAGGTATAGATGTGACAAAGACTAGAGCTGACTGCACTGCCGAGGATCTGAAGAAATGGGAAAAGAATGCAAAGGCCAAGAAGTGGCTAGTGTGTGGCCTAGGTCCAGACGAGTATAGAAGAATCCAAAGCTGCACCACTACCAAAGAAATATGGGATACCTTGCAAGTAGCCCATGAAGGAACACCTCAGGTAAAAAGATCAAGAGGTACTCTTCTATACTCACAGTATGAAAATTTCACTATGAAAGAAGGAGAGACAATCCAAGAGATGTACACAAGGTTTACAACTTTGACAAATGAACTTAAGTCTATTGGTAGAGTCATTTTTGAAGAGGAAAGGGTAGAGAAAATCCTGACAAGGGTCTTACCAATCTCCTGTGAAAGCAAAATCACTACTATCCAGGAATCCAAAAATATGGCAACCCTCATATTGGATGAACTAATTGGAAACCTTACTGCCTATGATCTTAGAAGACAAACAATAAAGATGGATGGTCCAAAGAAGGAGAGGAGTTTAGCACTGAGAATCATTGAGGGAGCAGATCTTGAGGAAGATGAGATGGCCATGATTACCAAAGAATTCAAAAACTTTCTAATAAGGAAGAAAAACATCTCTAGAGGAGGAAATTACAACAAAGAAAAAGCTCCAGAAAGGGAAACCAACAAGGGATGATACAAGTATGGAAAGACTGACCATCTTATCAAGAACTGTCCTCAGTGGGAAGTGGAATGGAAAAAGGAGAGATATTAAAGAAGGCACATGAAGAAGGAACAAGTCCAACCCAAGAAAACCACAACAAAAGCTATGGTTGCTGCTTGGGGGAAAGTTCAGATGAAGAATCAGAAGATGGTGAGAATGAAGATCAGGCGCTCATGGCAATTGGAGAATCCGATGTGTAATCACATGAAGAACCAGAGGTAAGTATCTCCCATCTTAAAAATAAAATAAAGTTCCTATCTAAGGAAAAACTCTCTAACTTGCTACTTGATTTCATGGATGATTCCGAAGAAACAACCAAAGAGAAGGAACAACTCTCTACAGAATGTGAAATGCTAAAAGCAAAATGCATGAACCTGGAAATCAGACTAAGTGAATCTGAAAAGAAAAACACTGTCTTGTTGAACCAGGTTCATCCACTTGAAACTGAGATTCTAGAACTAAAATTTGAAAACTTAAAGCTAAAGCTAGGATCCAGTAAAAAGGTTGTTGATCATTCTCATATAATGTTAGAAAAAACGTGGGAAAACTAAAAGATAATATGTATGCCAAGGATGAACAGATAAGAACTCTTAAAGAAGAACTTGGCAAAGTCAAACATGAATTAGATCGAACTTATAAATGGAATAAAATCCTCTGATGCCCTGATATGGCTTCAAGAGAATCATAGTAGCAACCGGAGAGGGATTGGCTTTGGAAGTCAATTGCCCAAGTGGGATCCCAAAAGCAAGTATCTCACTCTCCCTGAGAATAAAATCTGCACCCATTGTGGTAAGACTGGCCACTACAAAATTGAGTGTATTGCGAAAGAGCAGGCCAGTCGAAGAAATGAGAGTTTTGTTAAAAAGAAAAATTGGCTACCAAATTGGGCTAGAAAAAGCTTGATTCATCCATTCTCTCATAGAAAAGGACCCAAACTAGTTTGGGTTCTTAAAACTAACCCCTGATTCTTTTTGTAGGTTCAAGTGAGAGGAGGCAGCCAAATTTGGTATTTGGATAGTGGCTACTCAAAACATATGACAGGGAACATGGAACAATTCCTTTCACTTGAAAGTCTCAAAGGAGGAAATGTCTCCTTTGGAAACGGAAAAAAAAGGTGAAATTATTGGGGTTGGTAAAGTAGGTAAGGATGAAACACGATCCATTGAACATGTGTATCTGATAGATGGCTTGAAATATAGCCTGATCAGTGTGTCACAACTGTGTGACAGAGGTAACCTGGTTGCCTTTACTTCCACAAAATGTTTTGTGATTAACCTGCTTACTGACAAGATTGTTTTGCAGGGAAAAAGAATGAATAACATCTATGTCATAGACTTGTCCACACTGTCTGAAAATGAACTCACTTGCCTAAGTGTGTTGGACAATGATCCCCTTTTGTGGCACAAAAGACTTGGTCACGTAAGTCTAAATCAGCTAAACAAACTAGTCTCTAACGACTTAGTGGTAGGGCTTCCTACTATTAAGTTCAAGGAAGACAAGGTTTGTGAGGCATGTGCAAGGGGGAAATAGGTAAGATCTTCTTTCAAAAGTAAGAAAATGGTCAGTACCACCAGGAAGTTGGAACTGGTTCATATGGACCTATGTTGTCCTATGAGAACACTAAGCAGAGGTGGTAAGAAATATGTAATGGTGCTAGTTGATGACTATTCAAGGTTCACTTGGACCTTATTTCTGACATCTAAGGATGAAGCATTTGATATGTTCACCTCATTTGTTAAGAAAACTCAAAATCAGNATCTCTACCCCTAGAACCCCACAGCAAAATGGGGTTGTTGAAAGAAAGAATAGAACTCTGGAAGATGGCAAGAACCATGCTTCTTTCTAGCAAACTACCACATAACTTCTGGGCAGAAGCAATAAAAACTAAATGTTATATAATAAATAGATGCATGACCAGACCTCTGGTAGAGAAAACTCCTTATGAATTACTTAAAGGGAGAAAGGCCAATATATTCAACATTAGGGCTTTTAGATGCAAGTGCTTTGTGCACAATAATGGCAAAGATTCCCTAGGAAAATTTGATCCCAGAAGTGATGAGGGAGTATTCTTGGGATATTCATCACATAGCAAAGATTATAAAGTGTATAATAAAAGGACTATGTGTGTAGAAGAAAGTGTACATGTTGTCTTTGATGAAACTAACACTCTTGCTGAGAGACAGGAACCAGAAGATGAGGAGCTTGAACTAGTGAGAAGCAATGAAAACATTGAAGCAAAACATGGAAGATGGAACAGGTGATGGACCAGGTCCAACTACCTCAAGCAACACGACAGGGTGAACTCAACATATGAACCTTGGCCCTGATCCTGTTCCACAACAACAAGACACCATGGGACTATCCAGAACATCATAATCGATCTAACGTCTGGAATCAAAACAAGATCCTCTTTGAAAAATCTGTGTGCGTTTGATGCCTTTCTATCCTTGATTGAACCAAAGAACATTGGTGAAGTCCTACAGGATGCTGACTGGGTAAATGCTATGCAAGAAGAGATGAATCAATTTGAAAGAAGTCAAGTGTGGAACTTGGTACCCAGACCACTAGACAAATCAGTGATTGGCATAAAATGGGTCTTCATGAACAAGCTTGATGAGGATGGAACTGTTACAAGAAACAAGGCTAGACTGGTTGTTCAAGGATACAATCAAGAAGAGGGAATTGACTATGATGAGACCTTTGCCTCTGTGGCAAGACTGGAGGCAATCAGACTTCTTATAGCATTTGATGCACACATGGAATTCACTCTCCATCAGATGGATGTTAAGAGTGCCTTCCTCAATAGCTATCTGAAGGAAGATGTATTTGTCAGACAACCTCCAGGTTTTGAAAGCAAGGAGTCACCAGACCATGTATACAAACTTGACAAGGCTCTTTATGGTCTCAAACAAGCACCAAGAGCATGGAATGAGCGTCTATCAAAATTCCTGGTAGAACATGGATACAAAAGAGGTAAAATTGACAACACCTTGTTCTTAAAGGAAAAAGGTAAAGAACTCCTGGTTGTGCAAATATATGTGGATGATATCATATTTGGGGCGATTTCTGAAAAATTGAGTAAGGAGTTTGCTATACTTATGGGGAGTGAGTTTTAGATGCGTATGATGGGTGAGCTAAACTTCTTCTTAGGCTTGCAAATCAAGCAAAACTCAAATGGAACAATGATCCATCAACAAAAGTATGTGAAAGAATTGCTCAAGAAATTTAAAATGGAAGACTCAAAGGAAATAGACACCCNAGTACTTCAGGCATGGCTCACTTTTTGGGCTCCTGCCTTGTGTCTTGGGCTACCAAGAAACAAAATTCAGTAGCCGTGTCTACTACTAAGGCTAAATATGTGGCTGCAGCCTCATACTGTGCTCAGTTGCTATGGATCAAGCAACAACTCATGGACTTTGGTATAGAGGTTGGATGCATTCCTATTTTCTGTGACAACACTAGTGCAATNTGGATCAAGCAACAACTCATGGACTTTGGTATAGAGGTTGGATGCATTCCTATTTTCTATGACAACACTAATGCAATAAGTATGATGAAGAACCCGGTTCATCATAAAAGAACTAAGCACATATATGTTTGACACCATTTCCTAAGGGATAACTATGAAAAATGAATGATCTCAATCGAATTTTGTGCTACTGATCAACAAATTGCAGATATCTTTATTAAAGCACTAAGTAGGGAGCATTTTGAGAGAAACCGACTTGAATTAGGGATGATTAAGATCACTTAATTGAAAAAAAAAAAAAAATATTTCGCTAGAAACACTAACTTAGATAATCGACCAGACTAATCATTGCTCAGCATCATGACTTTACTGTCATACTCTCTTGACATGTATTAATATGATTCCTTGGTTGCTAATGATGTTTCTCTATCCTTGTAAATTGAGGCAAATTAAAGACTTTAACATGATGAACCTAGTTCATCCCTGCTGGTTCATCTGACTGACAAGTTACGTGCTCATCTCCATACAATTATTGAATTAATTACAGTCACACATGAGCAGGATTCTCTATATTTGGTTCATTTCAAAATCTTTGTACTAATCTCTATATGAACCCGTTCCAAGAAGTCCCATCGGTACTCAATTAGCCTAGAGGTAGGGAACTCTTAACTATCTAATAATTGACACTCCTACAACTATTAGACTCCCACTTGAATAAAAATTCTGACCGTTGTATAATTAATAGCCACATCTTATAAAAGCGCCATCATTACCTCCCTTCTTAATAACATAACAAGTCGAATCAAGATCATTGTTTTTCTAACCAAAACTGATTATCTCTTTACTTCCAAAAATACAGAACAATGTCTTCACCACCCCCTGCTTCATCTTCCTACACAAACTCTGATCATGAGGAAGAAAATTCCAGTCCTAATTCTACTTCAATTTACAGTTCACATTCACCAAACCAATCTTCATCTCCCAAACCCTCCAGTTCTTGAATCCATTCCTGAACCCACACCTAACCCTCCCACCTCAGGGTGCGAAGAGTAAAAGTTTTGGCTAGAAAATCAGTTGCTTCTGGCTCTTGTGCAAAATTCTTGGAGGAAATTCTTAAAGCTAGCAATGTTCATATGTCTGAATCTTCAAGTGAATCCTTCAAATCCTCTAATGAGGATGAAGCACCAGGTTCATCCAGTTCTGAGTAAGGTAATCTTGAAGTTGAATCTGAAATTGCTAATACTGAAAACAGGTTTGTGTTGGTTGGGTCAGCTGTTGATGTAGAAGTGCCAGATAGGCAAAGAAAACTGGGAAAAAATCTTGAGAGAGAGGGAGAAGGAGGTTTTGTAAGGGGATCTGGGGAGGATGGTGCCACGTTGGCTATTTGTGGCCCCAATCCTGTGATAAAAGAAAAAGAAGTCACAGATTTAGGGGGAAGTATTGCTGGGAAGGCAGCAACAGGTTTAGAAAACCTACAAAAATCAACAGATGAACCTGGTTCATCTGTCGAGGAGACTTTGGCTGAGATGTTGAGGAAGCTGGGGGAGTCCTACAATCCCAAGAGGAAAAGAACTTCAAAATCGAAGAAGGCTACTACCCCAAAGAAAATAAAAGTTTCAATATCTGTTGATGTCTCTGCCACTAAGGTTCGTGCTACAAGAAGTACTGTTCGACAAGGAGAAAATGAGTTATAAAGGGCTCTGAGAGAGAGCAAGAAAAAGAAAGCTTCCAAGGGAAAGGCAAAGTTAGGAGAGCCTATTGAGACTGTTGATGTTGATGATGAGACGATGGACCTGGTTCATCATGAGGAGCAAATGGCTCCAGTTGTGGTTGAGACACCCAAGCCCAAGAAGGCTAAGGCTTATTCAAAGAGGTCAGCTTCTGTGTCTGACACACCATCAAGCACAGCTAAAAGGACCAGGTCCAAGGCCAAGAAAGTGAAAGTTGTTGAAGAAGAAAGTGAATGGAGTGGAGGAGAAGAGGAAATCTCTGGTGAGCAATCTGACAAACTCACCATGTTTGGAAAACGTACTATTCTTAAAGGAAAGTTGGTGAGAGATCTGGAAGAATCAGGAATGATCTTTTTGTTGAATGCACTGGATGTGCAGGGATAGAAGGACTTGGAAGGAAGCTGGCAAGGAATGAACTGGTGGAGTTTATGTCCAATGCAAGTGTGAAGGATGGCAGGGTAACCTCCATAGTCAAGGGTATTCAGATCACATTTGATGCAAAGGATCTGGGAGAGATTCTGAATATCCCTGCTGAGGGATATGACGATTACACTAGGCAAAGATGGCCCAGTCTAGACGGAATGGCCTCAACAATCAACATCACCAAATTCTTTTGTTAAAATGTGAAGGAACTTGAGACAAGGCCAGTGTTCAAAAGTGAAATGCAGCCCCAGAACAAGCTACTCTTAGAATTTGTGATTAAGTTTCTGCTGCCAAGACAAGAGCGTAGACACATCGCCAGTTACATGGACTTAACACTTATGGAGTACCTGTACAGGGAAAATCAGATTAATTGGCCAGCTTTCATCATTCAGCTCTTGGACAGAGTTGTAAATGGAACCAAAGCACATGTTATTCCTTATGGATTTATTCTGACAGTTGTGCTTGCCCACTTTGCGGTTCCTGTGAAGAAAACTGAGATGACTACTACTAAGGATTATTTTGGGAAGAACACTTTGCTGACATGTGATCATATTGTCAATGTTCCTGAGGATGAACCTGGTTCATCTAAGAAGCAACCAGTCAATAGAAAATTCAGGTCATTAGTGCAGCAAGGAGAGATAAAGGATGCGGATATCCTTCGATTAAATTCTCGCCTTCATGAGCTTGAAGCTGAGCAGGATGCTCTTAGATCTGAACTAGTCAAGGAGAAGGACAAAAATGAAGGTGTTCTTCAAAAAATGCTTTCTCTCCTTCAAGCAAAGACCCCAACCTCATCTGCCCCTTCCCAATCTTAGGAATTCCAGAGCTACCAAAACTCCTCTTTGACCAATTATTCTATTTCTATTTTTACTATTTTTGCTCATGGTAGTGACTGCTTTAGTTGTTTTTTTATGGTGCTTGACTTGCGTACTAATCAATGAATTCTGCTGTTTTTGTTATTGACTTGTCTCAATTTCTTAGATAGCTTACATTTATTGGTTTCTTTTAATTATTAATCATGTTTGCACTTGCAGTTGCCTCAATGGCATGAGTAATTATTAAAGTTTATCATTTTGCAACTTTTCGATGATGCCAAAAGGGGAAGATATGTGCTTTTTCAAAATTTCAAAGTTGTGATATTTATAACCTAATGAACTTGGTTTCTCCATGATAAATTCTTAAAACCATACAAAGTGTTTGAAGTTTATACAGGGTTGAGCACCGAGTTTGTCATCATCAAAAAGGAGGAATTTGTTGACCCAAGTCACTGCATGGTTTTGAAGATTGACAAATGCCTACCCAGTTGAACNTTTATACAGGGTTGAGCACCGAGTTTGTCATCATCAAAAAGGAGGAATTTGTTGACCCAAGTCACTGCATGGTTTTGAAGATTGACAAATGCCTACCCAGTCGAACCAGGTCCATCAGGGCAACCATCTCGAACGAACCAATTGGCACAAGAACCGTACATGCACAGGAGATAAACGTGATCTGTGAATTATCCATGAACTAAGAAGTTGTCTCCTAATGCGAAAAGGTTGCAAATTGATAAGGGGTTAGAATTCGAGTTCAGGAAGGACCAAAATAAAGGAAGGAAGTTGAGATAAACACAAACTCTTCCAACAAGGAAGAGTTGCATTAGAACTAAACGAGAACATCTTAATTTCTGGCGCTATATAATGTTAAAGTATTGCTACTTAAGATTCAATCGCACACAGGCATAATTAAAGCAAGAACTGAAGGCAAACTTACCAGAGAAATTTTGCAAGCAGAATCCTTGTGGGATACAAAAGCTACTGACCAACTAGAAGAGCCAGTTCCATCAGTTTGTCATTCGAGTCTAGTTGGTTGTAGTAGGTGATTTAATATTGTATCTTTCAGCTTTATTAGAAGCAATTGTAATAGGTACACGTTGTTCAAGTTAGAGTTAACTTGAAGCTTGTTGCAATTAGCTAGAGGCTAGGTTGATGCAAATGGATTAGAGTTAATCTTTAGGTTTACAAAAGAGTTTATTTTGTAAATGCTGTTTGGATCAGAGTTGTAGTGAAGAGTTTGGAAAAATCCTACTGAGGAGTAGGTCGTGGTTTTTCACCTTTTGAGCCAGGTGTTTTCCACGTAAAAATCTCAGTGTTTTTACTTTACTGAATTTATTATTCCGCACTAGTAGAAGTTGGAACACTAAGAAGAACCAGGTTCTTCTATTTAGACAGCACTCGAAAATTGGACACCACACAAATCAGCCCCCCCTCTTGTATGGTGTGAACAACTATTTTTTGACCACACCCAAATTCTATATTATTTTTTGCTATAAATATTAAG
>MDKI01126373.1:0-15884 GCA_005239505.1 Nicotiana paniculata
ATATATATATATATATATATATATATATATATATATATATATACCAACGTTACTTTTAAACTTCAAGGAAACTATAAAAATAAGAAAACTCAATATTTACACTATAGTTTAACTTATACGAAAAAAGAATATATAATAGTTTACTTATTAATATTCTAATTAAAAGATACTCCATATATATTCACACTTTAAGAATGTGAGTATTATTATTATTTACTTGTTTATTTTAATTAAATAAAATCTACTAAGTGTAAGATAAAAGCTTAAAACATTAATATTAGGCCTAAAAGGAATATTTACACTAAAATAGTATAACATTTGAGTGTGGTCAAAAATTAGTTGTTCACAAGAATAGCATGGTGCGGAGATAAACAATCCATACGCAAATACCTCAAAATCAACGATGCTGAGCAATAAAATATTGACCCTAGTCTCATAACTCCCAATGGTAACCACACACGATCAATATACACGATCCACCATAATAGAATTACCCACCATTAAAGGTACATGAATAGGGCATATCTGAAGAATCACGAGGGATATCTAAATAATGAGCAAAGTATGATGATATATATGAATAAGTGGAATCAGGGTCAAATAACACTGAAGCATCCCTATGGCACACGGGAAACAATACATGTGATCATGGCGACTGAAGAAAATACCTCTAGCCTGGCTCTAAATACGTAGCAACGAGCTTGACCACCACCTAACTAACCTCCCCCTCTAGGGCGACCTTATCAGGTACGACCTCCACCCCGAGTTGGTTGAGCGGGTGGTATAGCAACTAGTGCGGGAATCATAGTCTGGCCTCCCTGCTGCACTGAACCTCTGTAATGGCGGGGGCAATACTTCCTCACAAACCCCAACTCCCCACAATCGTAGCAAAATCGAATCGAAAATGACTACAAGGCCTAAATCGTACCTAGTGAACTAGAATAACCACTAGAAGGACTCTGTACTAATGAACCCTGAACTGATGGAGTACAGTACGAGCCTTGAGTTAGGAGTGCACTACATGATGACTGAATTGGGCAAGCATTGTATGAATTGTGGATAACTGATGAACCATGAGGAATTTGACAAGTTATTTGAGTGGGCCTTAAAAGGACGACCTCTGTTGTGATGTGATTGGCCTCCAAATGAGGCACCACTAAAACTACCTAAACCACGAGGCCTCTTGGCCTCTCTCTCCTCATGCTCAAGCCTGTGAACCTACTCCTAACGTCTAGAAATCTCAACCACCTGGTCAAACCTAGGATTTGTCTCAGCCTTACGAACGAAATTGTAACGTAGGCCGTAGTTGAGGAAATCAATGAAACTTTTGATCCTCTCTCTCTCCCAATGGGAACCAACCATTCTGCATGATGTGCCAAATCTATGAATCCCATCTCGTACTAGGTCACAGTCATATCTCCTTGGTGTAGCTGCTCAAACTCTCTATGCAACTTCTCTCATCGAGTCTGTGGAACAAACTTCTTTAAGAAGAGAACTAAGAACTCATGCCTTGTAAGTGGTGTTGCGCCAACTGGCCTACCTGACTCATAAGTTTTCCACCATCTGTAGGCTGCCCCTATTAGCTAAAAAGTAGTAAAGGCAACCCCACTGGTGTCCAATAAACCCGTTGTGCAAAGAATTCGATAACACCGAACCAAAAAACCCTAAGCATCATCCCACTCTCCTCCGCTGAACTCGGGAGGATCAAGCCTCTTAAACCGCTCTAACCTCTTCTGCTTTTCATCAGTCATAGGTGGAACAACCTCGGCCGAGCAGCAATAACTTGTTGAACTAGTAACACACCTGGTGTCTAATAACCTTGAGCTAGCTGCTCAGGTGTACGAGTGATGGGATATAGGATCCCCCCCCCCCGACTGTGAGGTAGCTGATACAACTAGCATCATACCCGCCTGAGCTAAGCTCGTGCACATACTCAAGATTTGAGCCAATGCCTCTTGAAGACCAGGTATAACAAATGGTACCGCTAATGTCTGAGATGGTCCCACTGATTCAATAATTCAGGTAATTTGTTCCCCCCACTTGAGCAATTGGTGGCTCTATAGGTGCTGCTCTAGTTGTAGTGTGAGCCCCACCTTGGCCCCGGCCTCGCACGGCCCTGACTGGTGGCTCTGGTGCCTGATCAACTGAATGTGTCCTAACCATCTGTGAGAGAATAGAAGAATAAAGGATCAAATTTCAGAATTAATAGATTCGCACGACAGGATTGCAAGAAGGTGAAGTTTCCTAATAGTTTGGTAGCCTCTCGAAGATAAGTACAGACGTTTTTGTACCGAACCGCTAGACTCCACTAAACTTTCTCATCTCATGCGACCTAGGCAACCTAGAGCTTTGATACTAACTTGTCACGACCCAAACTCCCATAGGGTCCGCGACGACACCTAACACTTCTTGCTAGGCAAGGCAACAGTTTCACAACAATAATGAGTTCAACAATCAGAACTTAATAAACTAAAAATCAGAAATATTATGAAATGTCTAAGAAGACAACGATAATACAACTACAATCATCCTAATGATCTAGTATCAATGAGTACATGAGCATTATTGAATATAAAATACAAGGACAAATCCTCAATACAACTGTCTCAACAATAGAACAGTAATAATGAAAGAGGAGTCCAAGGTATGCGAACAACATAGCAGCTACCTCGTAGTCTCTACACACTGGTACCGGTGCGAACTCTAGCAATCACCAAACGTGGAAGTAGATAGATTTGAACATGAAGTGCAGATTGTAGTATGAGCACAACCGACTCCATGTACTCAATAAACAACAAACCTAACATTAGGCTGGAAGCAGTGACGAGCTCGGAAGAAGAGTTAGTAGCCAACATAAATAAACAATAACAACACGGGATATAATAATTCCAGTAACAGTAAATAACTCAGAAGATATCATGTTTAGCTTGTCCACAGTTATGGAAATTTAGACATGCTTTCCAAGTATAACAATCATAGCCCAATACAGTTAAGACATTTTATTTACCAACTAGCATGAGAAAAATGCATCTCTATGCCTATATGTCAAGTAAATATCATCTTAATATAATCATCAAGTATAATCACACTCAGCACACTCACGGAGCCTGGGACAAGTGCCCATCACCATCACACACATAACCACACTTAACATTGTACAGGTACTTGGCACAAGTACCCCTCACTACAGCACATATATAATCATGTGCATGTGCTCACTGTGAATACTAGACTCCGTATGGGAGGATCCTTGCCCAAGCGCTAATCGATATCACATTACCCAACTGTGGGCCTGGTGCACGCGTCGCACCAAAATAATACCACCTTAGCCCAATATGGGCCTGGCGCACGCGTCATCTCAAAATCAGTACCAAATCGGCTCTATGACCCTAGCTCAGTCACCAACTCCTCAAGTCTCAATTAACCACATCTCACAGTACTCGTTCAACAGCGTTACATATATGAGGCATCAATAACATGTGAGAAATGAAATAGAAGTGCATTGAGCCAGAGATATCATACGCGGATATAGCATCATAATTGAGAGAATATTTACAATTAAGGCAAAATAGCTCAAAACCGCAAGAATAGCTCTATCATTTCTAAACAAATAAGCACATAGCCTAGACAAGAGTTCTAACAGGAATCTTAAATCAGATAATCGTATAAGTAGAGAAAACACGAGTACAACAAGGCATGATAGAAAAACAAGGCATATAATAACCTAAGAACTACCCGGATCATGACTATCCCGATGCATGCACACACGCATGTCACCTAGCATGTGTGTCACCACCAACACAGTACAAATATCATAGTTCTCAGGGATAATTACCCTCATATCTAAGTTTAGATATGTTAAATACCTAAAAACACGAAAATAAATACTTTATAAAGCCCTTCCCAAGAGAATCAACCTTCGAGCGACACGAATCTAGTCAAAACAGCTTACTATCATCAATAAAAGTCATAGAAAACAATTCCAAATGATAAAGCTTAGATATTGAATCAATTGCGCAAAGTCAACCCAAAAAGTCAACCCCTGTTCCGCACCTCGAAACCCGGCAAAACTCACAATTCTTAACACCCATTCTGATACGAGTCCAGATATATGTTTTTCACCAAATTCCAACCTCAAATCGACCTTCAAATCATCAAATATCACTTTCCAAAATCATAGTCCAAAAAACCCCCAAATCCCACCTTTAATTCATGAATATTAGGTGTAATAATCTATAGGTAATCAATATCTAACACCGAAATTTAGTAAAGATCACTTACCCCTTCAATTGTGATGAAAACCCCTCCAAAAATTTCCTCCAACCGAGATCCACAACTCCAATAATAAAAAAATGACTAACCCCTCGATATTAAGTATCTCGCCCAGCAAAATCGCATATGCGGTCCACTGAGTCGCATCTGCAACACCTCATTTGCGGTCCAAATTTTGCATCTGCGAGTCCCACTAATTTCCCGACCACGCGCACTTATGGTCACTCACCTGCATCTACGAAGCCACATCTAACGAAATCCCCTCCCAGATGCGAAACACCCAACTCCACCCTCTTGTCCGCATCCACAGACTAGCAAATGTGGAAATAACTTTGTATTTGTGCTCCCATCCGGACTCCACACAACATCTCATCTGTGGACCCATGTCGCTTCTGCGTGCATGCACCTGCAGTCCATAAGTCACAAGTGCGAAAGCACAAGAACTGATCATTTCAAACGGCCATAAATAATCTGAAACTCACCTGAGGCTCTCGGGACCCCATCCAAACACAAATTGTCACATATATTAGTTAATTCGCCTATGGGGAGATTTCCTCTTACTAGGTTAGAAATGAGACTTACCTCATACCAAAGCCTACTTCTCGGTTCAAAAAGGTGCTCAAACCTCCAAACTTGGTGCCAAGCGACTCGAAACTAGTCAAATATCATATGAATTTAATCAATTTATGCTCAAAAGTTAATCCCTATTATTAAAGTGATTACCCAATCCTAAATGCAAGGTTCCTAAAATTCACCCCTGGGCTCACATACCCGGATTCCGGAAATGTTTGAAGAAAGTTGTTACCCATAAGCTTAGGAACATAAATATATGATTTTCACTAAGTTTCATGATCATTTTCGTGGTAAAATCTTGTTTTTATCAAACCCTAGGTTTTTCATCTAAACCCGTGATTTCTACTAATTTTCATGTTGAAATCTCCCCATAATCTATGTATTAAACTCACATTAAGTAGAAATTACTTACCTCACAAAGATAGGTCGAAATCCCCTCCTTAAAAGCTCCCAAATCGCCCAAGAGTGGAAGAAAATGTGATAAAAATGGCCTAAGTCTATATTAAATGAGGTTCACTGCCTCCAGTGATTTCCGCACATGCGGTCATAGGGTCGCACATGTGCCCTCGCTTCTGCGGACAAAGATCCACTTCTGCGGAAAATCCCCTGGGTGGCTGGCCTCACTTTTGCGGATGGGTTCTGCTTCTGCGGAGGATGGGTCGTACCTACGGAACCTGGGCTGCCCTTCCTTGGCCGCATCTGTGAGGCTTGGCTCGCACCTGCGGCTGGCCAAGCGCAAGTGCGATTATGACAGACCTGATGCTTCAGCTGATGCTCCAAATTCTCAACTTGGTCCGAGCCTCGTCTGATTGACACTCAGGGCCCTCGGGGCCCCGCCCGAACATACCAACAAGTTGGAATCATAAATCGGACTCGCTCGAACTCTCGGAAGTCCGAAATAACATTAAAACTAAGAATCACACCCCAAAACCAATTGAATCAAAATTAAGAACTTCAAGTTCTTCAATTTACTTCCAATACACCGAAACGTACTTAAACTACTCGGAATGACACCAAATTTTGCGTGCAAGTCTTAAATGAAATTACAGAACTATTCCCTGCCTCGGAATTCTTTTTGGACCTCGATATCACCAAAACCCGCTCCAAACCAAATTTAAAGAACTTCTAAAACCTTCAAAAACCAATTTTTCCCTATTAGGCGCCAAAATGCTCCCAGGTCATCCAAACCCCGATCCGAACATACGCTCAAGTCCGAAATTATAATACAAACCTATTGGAACCGTCAAATCCCGATTCCTAGGTCGTTTACTCAAAATGTTGGCCGAAGTCAAACTTGGCTTTTTAAGGCCAACTTAGGAATCAATTGTTCCGATTTCAACCTGAACCCTTCCAAATCTCAAACTAACCATCCCCGTAAGTCATAAAACAGTAAAAGCACATATGGGGAGTCTTATTTAGGGGAAAGGGTTCTAAAAAGTAAAACGACCGATTAGGTCATTACAGTCTACATAAAAGTCAAACTCCGATCAACTCTCACAACTTAAGCTTTTAACCTTGGGACTAAGTGTCCCAATTCACTCCAAAACCTCCCTGAAACCAAACCAACCACCCCGACAAGTCATGTAACCAAAAAATACATATTTAAGGATCAAATAAGGGACATGGGACTATAATACTTAGAACGACTGGTCGGAAATTAGATATAGTTATGACCTAATTTAGCACAACAATAGTTTCACAACTGAAGCACGGTCTCTAGCATTGAAATTTTTGCTCATACTATTATAGAAGCCAAGTAAGACATGAGGTACAAAAATCACAAAGTCCAAAAAGGCACAAAGAATCATATAATCTACCTCGAGCATGGATAACCCTTGCACATGCATATACACTCGTCGCCTCACATATACATCATCCCGCATGTAGAAAACAATATCATTTAATTAGAAAACTTTTCTCAACAAAGCTAGGCAGTTTACCTCAAACAAACCAATTGAATACTCTAAAAATGCCTTCCCAAGCAAATCGACCTTTGAACAGCTCGAATCTAGCCAAAAGCAACTCAATAACATCAAATAGTGTCATAGGAATCAAACCCAAATGATAAAGGTCGAATCTTTAATCAAATACTCGAAGTCAACCAAAAAATCAACCTTAGCCCGCACCTTGGAATCTGAAGAAAAAAAACCATAAATTTCGATGACCCATTCAAATACGAGTCAAACCATACTAGTTTAACCTAAATCCGACTCCGAATCAAAGTTCAAAACTCAATTAATCACTTTAAAAATGTTTTAACATAACCCCCAAATTTCTCTTTTAGATTCATTAATCAAAAGTAAAAATCAAATATATAATCATGGATCATAATCATAGTCAAGTAAAAATACTTACCCAATCCAAGTAGTGAAAATCCCCTCAAAAATCACCTCAATCCAAGCTCTCAATCTCAAAATATGATAAAATAAGCTCAGAGTCTGAAAATCACAACTTATATGCACTGCCCAGTGGTACACTATGCAATCCTGATTGTACCCTTGCGATCCTGAAGCAAAAAACTGCCCTGCCTCCAAAAATCTTTTTGCGAACGCGACCTCTATCCTGCGAACACGAATGCCAACTGGTCTCCATCACCGTGAATGCGAGCACTAGTCGCGAACGCGCTAGCCTTCAACCCGACCTCTTCCACCACTGTGCGAACACGGTCCCATATTGAAAACACGGCACAAATTTCATGCCTGCCACATTTATTTTCCACGAACGCGGAAGCTTGACTGCGAACGCAATGCTCATCAAACTCACCAGAAAACCAACAATGCAACACAAGAAAAAATGGTTTGAAACCACCCCCAAAACACACCCAAACCCCACAAAACCTCGTCTGAACATACCAACAACTTTCAAAACATAACACGGACCTACTAGAGGACTCAAAACCCATGTAATAATATCAAAATTACGAATCGCACCTCAAATTAAGCTTAATGAAATATTTCAAATTTTCAAGTTCCAAACTTACATCGAACACATCTAAACAACTCGGAATTACCTCAAATTTTGCACAGAAGTTCCAAATGACATAACGAACCTATTCCAACTTCTGAAAATAACAATCCAAACCCGATAATATTGAAGTCAACTCCCAATCAAACCTATGAACTTTCCAAACCTTCAAATTGCCGACTTTCACCAAATAGAGCTAAAACCTTCTAAAATTATCCAAATGCAAATCCGAGAATAAGCCCAAGTCCAAAATCAGCATCAAAACCTAATGGAACCATCAAAATTCTGATGCGAGGTCAATTACACAAAAGTCAAACTTGGTTAACTCTTCTAACTTAAAACTTCTAAGATGAGAATCATTCTTCCAAATCAATCCCGAACTACTCAAAAACTAAAACCGACCATACACACAAGTTATAATACATCATATAAAGTCACTGACGACCTCAAACCACCAAATAAAAATGCAAATGCTCAAAACAACCAGTCGGGTCGTTACACATACATTCTCTTTAACCCACAAAATTTTTAATTATAAAACTAAAAAAATTGAAAAGTTGTATGGTTGTGTGATGTCAATTTTGAAACCCCTTTTATTCATCTTTCATTATTCCGCCAACGTTAAGATCCTTGTAGAAACGGTTTATTTCTTAAATGTTGTGTTTTGGTTTTGTTTTTGGCTTTTTAAGATGAACAAATTCAACATGAATTTATTAATTTAATAAAAAGAATGAGGGAGAAAATATTTTAAAAAGAAATATTTTTTCTTGGGCTAAGAGAGGTGCCATGTCATCTCTTCCATGCACTCCTTCATTGTATAATACCCGTCCTAACTGTGTTTTCTTTACAACTTATATGCAATCCATTTTGTGGGAGTATTTTCAAAATTTTAATAGTCATGTGTTCTTTTAATTTTACAAGTGGTTATGAATATCTACCATGTGGCCTTTTGCATGAAGATATGTGGCCAAATGGCTAAGCCATAAACAAGTGGCAATCATCTTTCATGCAATTAAACACTTTGTAACTTAGAAGACCCCAAGTATCTCTATAAATAGCCTTCTTGTTCATCTGTAGGACATCAACAAAAATTGGTCTTTTTTACACTTTTCATAGCTAATCATTGCTTTCTTCTTTAGCTAATCATTACTTTCTTCCTACAATCATTACCTATTATTGTTATTATTTCTTATCTCGGATTTTCTGAACCAGCTGGGTTTAGTATTAATATTTTGTTAATTATTATATCATCTAAATCAAATAGAGATGGGCTTGTTTAATCCTAGGGAAACATTTCACATTGCTGAAATAGTTTCTTAGGACAGCGCCTATCACGACTCAAGTCAGTTGTTGTATTTTCGCTCACAAATAATTTTATTGCAGTATTATCGTTATTTTTCGGTGTCATTTCCCTACAATCTAAGAAACTATGGAAAATAATACTACTACAGAAATTTTTGATGGTGCTACCAAATTTGGTGTTGTCTCTGTTGCTATTGTTCTAGATGTCCTGCTAGATAACCATGGTGTTACAAATGCGTTATTGCATCGGCAGACAATAATATCAAAATACAGGTATGTAAAAAGACATGGTTACATATCCAATATTAATACTAAAACCTTCAAGAAAAATGCACCTCAATGCAAGAGAAGAGCTGGGATAAATGATTATCTCGCTAAGCCAAAATTAAATTTGACTAAAGCAGATAATATGATTGTTGCGGTCATTTCCCAAATAAATAATGTGGTCAATGTGAGAGATTGGATGATAGACTATGGTACTACTAGCCACATTTGTATAGAAAAAAAATTACACCCAAATTGAGGAAGGAGAAGAAACTATTTATCTTGGTGACTCAAGAACAACTCGCGTTCTTGGGAAAGGAAAAATTCTTCTCAAATTCACATCTAGTAAAACTTTTGCATTGAGTGATGTATTGCATGTCCCTAATATCCAAACCAATTTGGTTTCTGTGGGGTTATTAGAAAAAGTTGGAGTGAAGGTTTTCTTTGAAAATAATGAGGTCGTATTGACCCAAAATGATATTTTTGTGGGCAATGGATATTGTAACCATGGTTTATTCATGCTTAATATTTCCAAAACTAGCAATAAAAATGCAGCTTCTTCTGCTTACATGGTTGAGTCAGTTTCTTTATGGCAATGCTAGACTAGGACATGTTAAAGTCGCATATATAAAGAAAATGCAGTCACTAGGATTAATATCTGGTTCAGACTCAAATAATATCGACAAGAGTAAAATATGTGTTGAAGCTAAAAGTACTAGAACGAATTATTTTTCTGTAAATAGAGAAAATTAATTGTTATCCTTGATTCACGCTGACTTAGGCGATTTAAAGCAGACTATGACTAGAGGTGGTAAAAGATATTATTAACTCTTATTGATGATTTTTCTAAATATACTAAGTTGTATTTTCTTAGAAATAAAGATGATGCTTTTAATGCTTTTATTTCTTAATAAAACTGAGGTTGAAAATCAACTTAGTATAAAAATCAAGAGAACTAGATCTGATAGAGGTGGATAATATTTATCTTTGGATGCATTTTGTGAAAAAAATAGAATAATTAATGAAGTAACTTCGCCTTATTCACTTGAGTCAAATGGAGTAGCTGAAAGAAAAAAATAGAACATTGAAAGAGATGATGAACTCTATGTTAATTAGTTCAAATGCTCCTCATACTTTGTGGGGAGAAGCTATTTTATCTGAATATCATTTACAAAATAGAATACCACATAGAAGAACTGGTAAAACTTCGTATGAATTGTGGAGGGGTTATAAACCTAACTTGAAATATTTAAAAGTGTGGGGGTGCCTTGCTAAAGTTCTTTTGCATGAACCTAAACAGAGAAAAATAGGTTGATTGCATGCTTATTGGATATGTTGTACATAGTGTTGCATATAGATTTCTTGTTTTAAAAAATGATGTGCTTGATTGAAACACTATAATTGAGACAAAGAATGTTGAGTTCTTTGAATATATTTATCCATTGTCTGATAAAAAATTGCATACACCTGTTGAAACAAATAGTAAAATTACCTCTAATGAGGAAGTGAGAAGGAGCAAAAGGCCTAGAAAAGAATATTTTTCTTATGGAAATGATTTTCAAACTTTTCTTGTCGATAATGAACCATCAAATTATTTTGAATCTATATTTTCTTCAGATACTAAATATTGGAAAGAGGCAATAAAAGCTGAAATCAATTTTATTTTTTGAAAAAATAATACATGAATTTTCAAAAAGAATATTTAATCCTGATGGATATATAGATAAATATAAAGCTCGGTTAGTAGCAAAAGGATTTTCTCAAAAACAACATATAGATTATTTTGATACATTTGCACTAGTTATTAGAATTTTTTCTATTCGAGTTTTAGTTGTCTTATCTTCAATTTGTAAGCTTTTTATCCACCAAATGGATGTCAAAAGTGCTTTTCTAAATGGTGATTTAGAAGAATAAATTTATATAATTCAACCTAAAGGTTGTGTCATTCCTGGACAAAAAAATAAAGTTTGTAAATTAATTAAATCTCTTTACGGCCTTAAACAAGCTCCTAAGCAGTGGTATGAGAAATTTGAACAAGTCTGTGATAACCCAAATGGTCATCTTATGCTTTAGAACTCAATTTTGCGCTCTTTAGCCTTAAAATCTCATTTTTACCCTCCTCGATTTGCGTGTGCAGTTGTCACGACCCAAACCGATGGGCCGCGATGGGAACTCGGTACCTTACTCAACCGAGTACCAACGTAACATATATTTTGTATCATTCTATTATATGTAAATGAACCGGAGTAAAGCATGAGGAAATAAACTTATACATATGACATACTGGCCTATAAGGCCAAAACGATTACTCGCACACTGAATATAGGCCGACAAGGCCATACAATATTTCATATACATGACATATGCCTACAATCCTATAAGAGTACATAAATGTCATAAGGCCGGTACAAGGCCCCGACATACTAATCAAGACGTGTCCAATGTATACTGACCAAATAGGCAGCTTCGGAGCAAATGGAGTGCACCAACACCTTTCGCTGAGCTGGTAGCTTACTTGGAGGGCTCATAAACTGTCTATAGTAACCTGCGGGCATGAAACGCAGCGTCTCAAGGCAAAGGGACATCAGTACAAATAATGTACGGAGTATGTAAGGAATGAAAATCAATAAATAATAGACATGAGAGAAACATGGAGTAAAAGACTCAACATGTATATCTGGATAACTCTGTAAATCATGAATTATATAATGTCATGCATATGCGCCTGAATATCATGTCTTTCATAGATACATAGGTTCATAACATCATCAAGCCTCTGAGGACATCTCATCATATCATCTCGGCCACTGTGGGCAAAATCATCAACGTATACCAGTTGATCAGATGGTGGTGCGTATCCCATATTCATATAATATACATATATACGCGTATATAACACCATCTAGTCATGGGTCAATGTAAGTGAATGCAATGCATGAGAAGTACGTCAATAAAATCTTTCAGAGTGGCATAAGACCATTATGCCTTTGATTAATATCATGAAATAAACTTTATCAACTTACGTATTTTCTGAGACCCATGAACAGATGATAGAATAATATGACACATGCGGAATCAAGAACATAAGCATCTCTATTATTTCTATGAATAGAGTCATTTATGGAAATTGTGCATTTTCTCGTTTCGCTTGTATCATTTGGATCATGTCAAAAAGAAAAAAAGGATAGACTTAACATACCTGAGTCGATTCTCTTAACAATCCTTCTAACATACGGCAATCGCGACAAAACACGTGACGGCAAGATCGAATTAGGGAAAAATTCGTATGATATTCTTGAGAAAAATTGCACGGTACTCCCTTAGAATAGCAAAATCCCGTTGCTATAATATTACGTAGTCTCATATGATTTTTTTTGTAGCAAAAATCACGTTGCTAACATGAAGTCTTTGCTGAAATTCCTTTGTATTTGTAGAGACTTGAAATGAATTTAGAGAGGTTTA
This sequence comes from Nicotiana paniculata, assembly GCA_005239505.1. Classification (NCBI taxonomy): domain Eukaryota; kingdom Viridiplantae; phylum Streptophyta; class Magnoliopsida; order Solanales; family Solanaceae; genus Nicotiana; species Nicotiana paniculata. The sequence goes on from MDKI01126373.1 coordinate 12,838, forward strand.
TTTAGGTCGTTGGGTGTGGGCCCCACTTATGTGGTGACTTAGCCACACCAAACCTTCAAAATATGCCATCTTTCACATGAGTTTAAGAGTCACTAGGTGGACTTAGTTGGCTATCACGTGAAGGTTTATTAAACCTTATTCAATTAACTTAATTAACTTGGTAATTCCTCACCAATCAATAATTAACCAATTACCCACATAACTAAGAATTATCTCAAATTACTAAAATATTATGCACTTTAACATACCTTATACACCTCACAAAAGCGGTCATGTGGTACCTTGTATGGCACTAGTTCATAAATATCGGATATTATAGCTCAGACCGTATTTTATTCCAAATTGACAACCTTCCATACAACTAATTTTCTTTGATTCGTTTACCCTTTAACCTTCACGGCACTTAACTTATCACTTGTTATAAAGCATAATTGCTTATAACCTCAAGATAATATCATCACCGAGTCTACATCGATTAACTTACAATAAAACTTTTACGTACAAAAATGTGGGGTGTAACAGCAGCCCGGGCGTGTTTCCAGAAAGCTTTTCTGTTGAAAATTGATGAAATAATAATTTGTTTGGCCCTAGAAGTTGATTTTAGTTGACTTCGGTCAACGTTTTGAGTAAACAGACCTGGATCCGTATTTTGACGGTCCCGGTGGGTCCGTAGTGAAATATAGAACCTGGGCGTATGCCCGAAATCGAATTCAGAGGTCCCTAGCTCGAGATATGATTTTTTGTTAAAAATTGAAAGACTGAAATTTTAATGGTTTTAAGAAATTGGCTAATGTTTGATCTTGTTGGTATCGGGTACGTATTTTGGTTCTGGAGCCCGGTACAGGGCCGTTATGATATTTATACCCTATGTGTGAAATTCGGTGAGAAACGGAACTGATTTGACGTGATTTGGACGTTCGATTGTGAAAATAGGAATTTCAAAGTGTTCTTGGGAGATTCATGTGATTTGGTGCTAAATTCCTAGTTCTAGGTGTTATTTTGGCAATTTGATCACACGAGCAAGTTCATATGATATTTTTAGACTTATGTGCATGTTTGGTTTGGATCCCCGAGGGCTCGGGTGAGTTTCAGATAGGCTACGGAGTGAAATAAGCTTAGGAAAAATTTCTAGTGTGCATCAGGTGTGCAGGTCTCGCAAAGACGACGCATTTGCAAAGAAACATCACATTTGCGAGCATAGGCTGGGACTGGGTAGTCTCGCATTTGCGAGGATAGGGTCGTATTTGCGGAGATTTGATGTGCGCAATTGCGAATGGACAACTCGCATTTGTGAAGACTGCAGAAATGCGATAGGGTCGCATTTGCGATACTTCCCTCGCATTTGCGAGCTTCTCAATTGCAAAGCTCAGGTCGCAAATGCAACATCTGCAACTGGTAAGTCTTAACTTAGAGTTAGACGATATTTTGCTCACTTTTCAAAACTTCCAAACACAAGAAATCCTCTAGGCGATTTTCCAAATACCACTTCTTCCCTAAATCATAGGTAAGTGATTCTTAACTCGTTTCTTTCAATCTTTCACTTTATTTTACAAGATTTCAACCTAAAATCTAGGAATTTCATGGTAGAAATTGAGGGTTTGGGTAGAATTAGAGATTTTTTGTAAAATAGAAATGAGATCTCAATTTTGGGTCGGATTTCAAAACTAGTTACATATTCGGGCTCGGGGTTGAATGGGTTTTGGTCCGAACCTCGAGTTTTGACCAAGCGGGCCCGGGGTCGATTTTTGACTTTTGGGGGGAAATGTTGGGAAACCTAAATTTATGTATTGAAATTGATTTCTTTAGCAATATTTGAGGTTATTAAGTTAATTATGGCTAGATACGAGTGGTTTGGAGGTAGAAACTAGAGGGAAAACGGTAATTGAGCAGTGAGTGGCATGTGGATCGAGGTAAGTGTTGTGTCTAACCTTGACTTGAGGGAATTAGGAACCCTAGGACTATGTGATTATGTGAAATATATGTGAGCGGCGTATATGCGAGGTGACGAGTGCTTATACGTTGCCAAATTACCTATTTTTCCTTGATTTACTGTTTTCCTTTAATCGTTTCATTTCCTGTCTTAATTGTTATATCCTCTAAATGCTTCCATGCTTAACTGCTACGTGTTAATCAACATCTTCTCCTGTTAGCTAAGTTAGTTCTTCCCATAGGTCCCATAATCCCTGCTATTTGCTTAATTTGAATAGTTGTACCTTTAGAGTTGTAAATTGCTGGATTGGTCTCGCTGTGTAGTATTATTTGAGTATAGTTGATGTTGATCAAGGTTTCCTTTGTTTGATTCAGTTCGGTATTTATTTATCGTAAAGGCCTTGTGATTTAGATTGTAAATTGATTGTATAGATTGAGTGTTTGGTACTGATATGGTGGGATTGGGCTGCACGCCGCAATAGAAGGAATAAGGGAAGACTGCTAAGGAGGAATAAGGGTGAATGTGTTTATACGGTGGGATCAGGTTGCACGTTGCAACAGGAGAAATAAGGGTGGATTGATATGGTGAAATAAGGGTGAACTATTATATTAATATTGATAAATGGAGGGATCGGGTGTGTGTGTGTGTGTGTGTGTGTGTGTGTATATATATATATATATATATATATATATATAAAAGTTTACTTTTATCTGTTATGGAGGAATATGGGAGAATGTTGTGATGTTTGGTGGGATCGGGTTGTGCGCCGCAACAAAACTATATGTTTCTATTTGTTGAACTGCATTTCTTTAGGTATTTCTTTCATTATCTGATATAGTAAGGACTGGTAAATTCTGGACGACACTGGTTCACTCTAGAGGTTGTCGTTATGTGTTTCAATTTGTTGTGGAGTTATATTCTGTATTTTCTATTATTCTGTCATTTATATATTGTATACAGGTTTTTGTATAGATGCCTCGCGTTAGCCTCATCACTATCTCGTCGAGGTTAGGCTCAGCACTTACCAGTACATGGGGTCGGTTGTATTGATACTTGATGTGTGGATAGAATTCATGGTTTAACACGTTATATGTCTTACATTTTATGTGCGTTAATG
>ML319233.1:0-54561 GCA_005239505.1 Nicotiana paniculata
GATGTTTGATCAAAGAAATTTGGTTGTCTTTATAGGAATATGATTTAATAAAATCAACAATCATCCCTTACCAATTGCACAACATGCTCCTCACTAGATTTTTGCTCATATCAATGGCCATTACAAATGAAAAACAGAGCTGGAAATTGTTTGGTTGTTTAGTGCATTCATCTTTTATCGCAAAGCATGAAATGGTAATAAGTAGCCTTAAAAAATTAGATTATACCATTTTGACTGTCTTAACTAATGTCGTTAAGTTCCTTATTTTCTTACTCCTGAATTTTTTTTTATATCATATGCACGGCAGCCCATTCATGATTATATTTATAGATTGAACAAAATAGGTTGGCCTAAGGTGCCAATTACAAATTGGGCCAGATTTGGCCATGGCCCAAATACTCATCCCTAGACTAGCTAACTTAGTCTTAGACGATTTCGAACACATGTCTACCCTTTAGTCCAAAAATACCTCTTTTAGACTAAAATTACAAAACTTAGAGAATATTCGACAATTGCTTCAAATAAGCATTTTAACTATCATGACCATAGTCATGATTATGTAATCCAAACCCGGGTGCGGCAACTCATGTCCCCGACTCCAACTTCAAACAATAATAAAAAATCACATGTTGTAATCGTGGGTGCATTTCATGTGGCACGGTTACAATATGTCCAAAAACAAACAAGTGCACGCCTTCGTGACTTTTTCAAGATAAATCCATAAATATTAAAAGCTATTTTAAAATTATAAAAGTTAAATGCACAATAGGTTTAAAACACGTAATTAGTCAGATAATTTAGGCCAAATATTAATAGTTAAGCGACCGTGCTAGAACCACGGAATTCGGGAGTGCCTAACACCTTCTCCCGGGTTAACAGAATTCCTTACTCGGATTTCTGGTCGCAGAAAAATTAAAACAGAGTCAAAATTTCCTCGGTTTAGGGATTTAATAAATAAACGGTGTCCCCGAGCATCGTCAAGAATCCGGGTGGCGACTCTGAAAACTAAAATAAATCTTGAATCTGAATAATGTCACTTTTAATTGGAAAAACTCCCTTATTACCCTCTCGGGGGTGGAAAAAGGAAGTGTGACAACTCATACAAAACAAATAGGAATGCACATAAAAACAAAGAGTTTCCCATATTAGCCTCCGCACATAAATAAAGAAGCATGCAGACTAAATTTCAGATTAAGCAGAGGACGCTTTCAGAATTAAGATGTATTTGGATTGTTAAATCCTATAGGCATGGTTCCTATGTAATTTTAATTTCATGAATCGTACAGACAGTACTACAACTTCTAGATTAACAGATTAAAGGTATTACAAATCTATATGCATGACATCTACATTTTTCATGCGATGAGGCAGTAAAACAGTTCGAAAAAATCAAAATTATCAGCATTGATTTTATAGACAGGCTTTCTAGGCGGGTGACAGTATACTATATGCAGGATTTCTAATAGTTGGCAATTGATTTCATAGTCTTATCCTTATAGGCATGCTTTCTAAGTAGGGTAGTACAATGAAGCAACAAAAGTAGTTGATTAGTTGATTAAGATCCTATATTAATGACATATAGATGGGCATCTTACTAAAGCAATAGAAACGATTAACTAATTGATTAGTTGGGGTCCTATAGGCATGGTATCTATGTTAACAAAGCATATGTTATTACATCATATAGGCATGTGGTCTAAATGCACAGTAATAACATAGAAATAAATATGGCAAATACTTAGACTAATGTGTATGAATAGTGTACGAATAAGGTATGCATGATTCCTATAGCCATGATTTCTACTGATATGTAGAAGTAAAGAAAGCTAAACAAAGTAGCACATAAAGCACGTGACCCTATAGGAATGTCTTCTACCCTTTCATGCAAATATTAGAATGCCCTAGTCCCTCTTTTATTAATCTCCCCATTATTCATTATTACAGGCCCAAATGACATAGTATAAACCTAAGTATGACTAGTTACAGAATGAAATAACTACAAGCCCAATAGAACGATTACAATCCCAATGCATAACAACCCATGATGCTTCTGGGCCTTCACCAGCCTTAATCTTCATATAAACCAATAGGCCCAAATTCCAGTACTTAGGGATGATTAAAGCACAATTGAATTCAGTGTTCCGTCCAACAATAGCATGGCCCAACAAACCAGGCCCAAACATAGAAACAATTGTCTCGCTTACCCACTAACAAACAGCATGAACATAGGAACATAGGTGCAACCAGTCATCCAGGTGACTTAGAGTCTGCGCAAGGATACATACACATGGTTTCCTAGTAGCAAGACTTCTAAGTAACAATCCTAAAGGTGATTTCTAATAGGTGAAAGAACATATGAGCTCATACAAAGGGATTTAGTAACACATAGAATGAGTGGTAACAAACAGACAGTGATAGTACCACAGGGATGAGCTTTCAGAATAAGTAAAGTTTGATTGCAAAAACATTCCAAACAAGAGTTCTAATAGCAAGGGAATTAAACACGAGAGTTTAGGTTAGGCATGGTCATGAATTAACTCTAAGGAGATTGTCAAGTAGCAAGTTATACATGAATTACTTAAATATCAATTTTCCTAAGAGGTTTTATAACAAAAATCCAAAACAGGGTATGAAGATCAATTCCTAACATGTAACACAAGCAGAAATCAAGTTTAACATAAACAAAATGAACCCAAGGAGGTCAGGGATCAAACTAGTTAACTACGCATAGTGAACATATTCTAAATTTAGGACTTTAACATATTTTGATGCTAGAGAACATTAGAATTGCATAATAACATTAAGACGAATAAGATTGCATACAAAGGTAGCACAGTATCCAAATCATGTTGGCTCACAAAATTTCAAATAATATTGGTCTACAGAACATGAATATTAATAGAAAAGGGAAAAAGGATTGCTAGAGTCAAGAGCACTAACCAATTGCAAATTCAAAAACCAAAAATGAGAAAGAAATGCTAGGTGTCAGAAACAACTCGAATATCACCAGCAAATAGAACAAGCAAGAGACCCAAATCCTAGTGCGTCAGAGTTCACAGGAGCCTCAAATGGACCCCGAGCAGTGCTCGCACTAGAGAGGTTGTTAGAGAGGATTCCAACAGCTTTGGCTTTAGCCAGCCAAGAGCAATAAAATCATAATAGTATCGAGTGAGTGAGAGTATGAGAGAATAACAATGATTCTTCAGTGATTAGACTCCGTTCAAAAAGGAATTGGGGAGGGGTATATATTGCATCAAAATTTAGCACCCAGCAAGGAAAGTCAGTATATTAAACACAAATAAGGAAAATATAGCATGCAAAATCAATTGAAATCAGTTTAGCAGAAAAATCCGGTAAACCCTAGTTTGGATGAAGAACAAAAATGGCAAAAAATCTCACTGAATGAGAGCCATGGGCCTGGCAGTGGGTGTATCAAGTCAAGAATATGGTAATAATACCGAATCGGAGTCGAACGAATGCCTATTGACAAGCTTCCATAACAAAATCACTACCAAACAAGTAATGTCAAGAAAATGGGAAAGAACACTTGTGAGTACAGAAAAAGGAAAGGAAATATGGAAGATCTCCATATTCTCTTGGGTATAGGCTAGGATTTGGGGTGAGGCAACTAGGGTTTAGTATGAGAGGAGAGAGAGTGGGATTGTTTTAGGGCGACTAGGCAGAGTGAAGTGATATTAGGGTTAGAGGGGAGGGATATATGGAAAGGGGTTAGTTTATTAGGTGTCGTTGATCATTTGAGATCAACGGCCAAGATAGAAAGGGGAGTCTGTCGGATAGTTCAAATGGGTACCGACCGGGTCAGATTAGAGGGTCGTTTGGCTTGGGCTGGGGAAATTGGGCCAAGGATTTGAGGAGTTTGGAGCACTAATGTGGTCCGAAAATTTGGTATACTTTGGGCTACGTTTTAAATACACGAAATTGTTTAAATAAAAATAATTAATAAATAATAAAATATTACTTATAAATAAAATGATTAAAAATAATAACTGAACATTATAAAAATATAAAAATGTTATTTTAGCATGAATAATATAATAAAAATGTAATTATGCATGAGTATAGGCTATTATTGAAAAATTATGTAAATAGCTTAAAAATACAAATATTTTATTTTTCTTAAATAAAAAAGAATCAATCTGGTGTCTTACGTCCCTGAACTACGTAATGATCTGATTCATGCGGCGAGATGATACGTAGGCAACCCCCAAAAGATTCGATCAAAATATTTTTGTCACGACCCCAAATCCTAAACCGGCCGTGATGGAGCCTATCGTGGAACTAGGCTAGCCAATAATCACATGTTCACAATTTCTTTCAAAATCCCAATCAAATTTCAAGCATTTCATAAAATATACAGAGTTTACTAAAAACATTAGGCCAAATAACAGTGCCACCAACCCCAAAACCCGGAGCCAACATGTCATGAGCATCTAAGAAAAATAAGCGAAAGGTATACTATTATAATACAAAAACCTCTGAATAAATAGCTAGATACAACAAGATGGGAAAACAGAGATGATGTGGACGCTGAACAACTACCTCTATATCCCGCAATTCGGCTCCGCACGGAAAAGATAGCTAATGCTCGATATCTGCACCTGAATTTGCACACAGGGGTGCAGGGGGTAATGTGAGTATGCCAACTCAACAGTAATGATGAAATAAATCAAGTCTAAGTGGCGAAAAATCACATAGAAATCAATGTCATCAATTCACAATATGCACAGCCTTTCTTTCCAACAGTATAAACATAGATATATGAAGTCATCATGCCTTAACACTCACTTCAGAAAAGTCCTTTGAAGAATGCATATTTTTAATAACTTCAAACCGAAAGATTTAGTATGAAAATGAAATGAATCATACTGAGGCCCCTCGGGCAAAACATATTTCATAAGCCCAGAGCGAAAGTAGTAAAAATCATAGGTAGCCCCTTGGGAAAAACATGTATCATAATCAGCCCCTCGGGCATGCCTCACAGTCACTCATAATCAGTCACTCAGCACCTCACAATCACTCATGCCTCCCAATCGCTCGTCACTCGGCAATCGGTGCGCTCACTGGGGGTGTGTGCAGACTCCGGATGGGCTCCTTCATCCCAAGCGCTATTGTCAAGCCACCTCGTGGCATATCATATCCTCACATTCAGGCCCTCGGCCTCACTCAGCAGAACCACTCAAAAAGCCCCTCTGGCAAATCAGTAAAACAGGGTACTCAACCCAAAACATCATTTTTAAATATCAAAGTAGTGTAAATCAGGCTGAGTTTCGAAAACAGTAAGCACAACGTGGCTTAGTGAAATCATCAGTAAATGGTGAGGAGAACATCAGTAAAAAATCCCCCAAGGGGTCTAAACAGATCGGCACGAGGCCCCAAACACTGCTTATAGCCCAAATATTTCAACAATCTTTAGAACATAATTTAACATAAGGTTTTGAGTAAAATATACAACTCATTAGTCGCCTGCGGAGAGGACCTAGTCCAATCCAAAAATTAGTGTGTGCCACATACTCGTCATCCGACATGTTCGTCATTCAAAAATCAGTGAGAAATATGTAGTCCGGGGTTTGATAACCTCGGGACAAGATTTATAACCATTACTTACATCTACCAGGCCACAACACTAGTCCTCTATGCTCTTGCCCCTCAAATTGGCTCCCGATTGCTCCGAATCTAGCCAAAACATGTTTAACATCATTAACATATGCTAAAGGAACACAACCCAATCGAAAACTATCAAATTATACAAAAATCTCGAAACTCGGCCAAACCCGAGCCCCGGTCCCATGTCTCGGAAATTCGATAAATTTTACATCAATAGAAACTTCGTCCTCCCACGATTCTACACATACCAAAAACATCACAATCGGACCATAATTGCCTACCCAAATTGCCAAAAGAATTTTCCAATCCTCCACCCATTATTCCCATCCTTTACCTACTTTAGTCCTTCAATTTACAAGCCTAATCCGAACAAAATAGCATAGAAACAACTTTAATAACCCGGGAACTTACCTCCACAGAAGAACCACGAATTTCCTCTTCAATTTGCCTTCAAAAGAGCTCCAACCGCATGCAAAAATGGTGGAATGAATAAAATTTCACGGAGGCCCTTTTTTATATTGTTCTGCCCGGAAATTCTGCACCTACAGACACTTAATCGCACCTGCGGTCCTAGGTTATGAACTTTGAAACTTCCAAATTTTGCCAAATACGCCGAAACCAACCAAAACACCTCCGATTGACCTGAAATTTGCAGACATATCCAAAATGACATTAGGAACCTGCTCCAACTTCCGGAATCCTATTCCGACCCCGATAGCCTATTTTCCACTGCCTACCGGAAATCGCCAAAAACTAACTTTCTCCAATTCAAGCCTAATTCTACATCGGACATCAAAACTTCATTCCGAACACACTCTTAAGTCTCAAATCACCTAACGAAGCTATTCGAGCCATAAAATCCGCATTCTGATCGTTCACCAATAAGTCAACTCTCAGTTAACTTTCTCAATTTTTAGGCTACTTTAGGAGACTAAATACCTCAATTCTCACCATGACCACTCCGGACCCAAACCAACTAACCCAACACAACAAAAAGAATAGGCTAGCAATATATGACAAATGCAGAAATACGGAAAACAAGGTAAATCTCACGGAACGACCCGCTGGGTCCTTACATCCTCCCCCTCTTAAACAAATGTTCGTCCTCGAATGGGTCTAGAAACATACCTGGAGTCTCGAATAAGTGAGGATATCTGTCCCGCATCTCCCGCTCGGTCTCCCAGGTGGCATCCTCCACTGGCTTCCCTCTCCACTGAACCTTCACTGAAACTATATCCTTAGACCTCAGCTTCCTGACCTGTCGACCCAAAATAGCTAGTGGCTCTACCTCATATGACATATCACCCTCGAGTTGAACCGTGCTGAAGTCCAAAACATGAGACGGGTAACCAACATATTTTCGGAGCATCGAAACATGGAATACCGGATGAATAATTGATATACTGGGAGGCATAGCAAGCCTATAAGACACCTCCCCAACCCTCTGAAGCACCTCAAATGGCCCAATGAACCTGGGACTCAGCTTCCCCCTCTTCCCGAATCTCATAACACCCTTCATGGGAGACACCTTCAGCAACACCTTATCCCCAACCATGAAAGACACATCTCGGACCTTCCAGTCCGCATAACTCTTCTGCCTAGACTGTGTTGTGCGAAGCCGCTCCTGAATCAACTTTTCCTTGCCCAACGCATCGTGAACCAAGTCTGTGCCCAATAGCCTAGCCTCACCCGGCTCAAACCAACCAACCGGAGATCTACACCTCCTACCATATAAAGCCTCATACGGAGCCATCTGGATACTCGATGATAGCTGTTATTAAATGAAAACTCCGCTAGTGGCAGAAACTGGTCCCATGAACCACCAAAGTCGATCACACAAGCACGCAACATATCCTCCAAAATTTGAATGGTACACTCCGACTGCCCGTCGGTCTGAGGATGAAACGTTGTGCTCAACTCAACCTGAGTACCCAACTCTCTCTGCATAGCACTCCAAAACTGAGATGTGAACTGAGTACCTCTGTCGGAAATGATAGAAACTCGAACCCCATGCAATCGGACAATCTCCCTGATACAAATCTCAGCTAACCTCTCCGAATAATAAGTAGTACCAACAGGAATGAAGTGCGCGGACTTGGTCAGCCGATCCACAATAAACCATATAGCATAAAACCTCCTCGAAGTCCGTGGGAGCCCAACTACAAAGTCCATAGTGATCCGCTCCCACTTCCACTGTGCAATATCAAATCTCTGAAGCAATCCACCAGGTCTCTGGTGCTCGTACTTGACATGCTGACAGTTGAGACACCGAGCCACAAACTCAACAATATCCTTCTTCATCCGCCTCCACCAATCATGTTGCCTCAAATTCTGATACATCTTTGCGGCACCCGGATGGATGGAATACCGCGAACTATGGGCCTCAGCTAGAATCAAATCTCAAAGCCCATATACATTAGGCACGCAAATCCGGCCCTGCATCCTCATGACCCCATCATCACCAATAACCATATCCCTGGCATCACCGCGATGGATCCTGTCCTGAAGAACAAGCAAATGTGGATCATCATACGGGCGTGCTCTAATCTGATTGTAAAGAGAAGGCCTGGAGGCTACACAAGCCAACACCCGCGGGGGATTTGATAGATCCAATCTCACCAACCGAACCGCTAAGGCCTGAACATCAAGGGCTAATGGTCGCTCTGCTACTGGAAGGTAGGCTAGACTCCCAAACTCTCTACTTTGCGACTCAGGGCATCGGTCACTACATTGGCCTTCCCCGGATGATATAAGATAGTGAGGTCATAATCTTTGAGAAGCTCCAACTACCTCCTCTGACGCAAATTCAAGTCCTTCTGCCTCAGCAGATACTGCAAACTACGATGATCAGTGAAAATCTCACATTGCACTCCATACAAATAATGCCGCCAAATCTTCAAGGCATGAACAATGGCAGCTAACTCAAGATCGTGCACTGGATAATTCTTCTCGTGCACCTTCAACTATCTAGATGCGTAGGCAATCACCCTACCGTCCTGCATCAATACCGCTCCCAAACCAACTCAAGAAGCATCAAAATAGACTGTGTAAGAACCCGGACCAGTAGGCAAAACTAGTACCGGAGTTGTGGTCAATGTTGACTTGAGATTTTGAAAGCTCTCCTCACACTCATCAGACCATCTGAATGGAGCACCCTTCTGGGTCAATCTGGTCAAAGGCGAATCAATAGAAGAGAATCCCTCCACAAAGCAACGGTAATATCCCGCCAAACCAAGGAAACTCCTAATCTCTGTAGCTGAGGACGGTCTGGGCCAACTCTGCACTGCTGCTATCTTCATCGGATCAACCTGAATACCCTCACTAGACATCACGTGCACCAAGAAAGCTACTGAACCAAGCCAAAACTCACACTTGGATAATTTTGCATAACGTTTCTCCTCTCTCAACCTCTGTAACACAACTCTCAAATGCTGAGCATGCTCTTCCTGGCTACGAGAATAAACAAGGATGTCATCAATGTACACAATGACGAAAGAATTAAGGTAAGGATGAAACACGTTGTTCATCAATTTCATGAACGCAACTGGGGCATTGGTCAGCCCAAATGACATAACCAAGAACTCATAATGACCATATCTGGTCCTGAAAGCAGTCTTCGAAATGTCAGAATCCTGAATCTTTAACTGATGATACCCAGATCTCAAGTCAATCTTGGAAAACACTCTGGCTCCCTGAAGCTAGTCAAAAAAATCATCAATCCGGGGCAAGGGATGCCGGTTCTTTAGCGTAAACCTATTCAGCTGCCGATAATCAATACACATACGCATGGACCCATCCTTTTTCTTCATGAACAACACCAGTGCACCCCAAGGTGACACACTAAGCCGAATGAACCCCTTATCCAGGAGTTCTTGAATTTACTCCTTCAATTCCTTTAGCTCCGTTAGTGCCATACGATAAGGTGGAATAGAAATAGGCTGGGTGCCTGACACCAAGTCAATACCAAAATCAATATCCCTGTCAGGTGGAATGCCTGGCAGGTTTGCAGGAAACACATCCTGGAAAGTCACGGACGACAGGAACTGAATCAATAGCGGGAGTCTCACCACTGACATCCCTCACAAAGGCCAAAAAAGATAAACACCTTTTCTCAACCATGCGCTGAGCTTTCAGGTAAGAAATCACCCTACTAGGCATATACTCAGAATAACCTCTCCACTCAACCCTAGGACACCCTGGCATAGCTAAGTCATGGTCTTAGCGTGACAATCAAGAACAGCATGACACGGAGATAACCAATCCATGCCCAATATCACATCAAAATCGACCATGCTGAGTAATAGTAGGTCCACTCGGGTCTCCAGACCCCCAATAGACATCATGCATGACTGATACACACGGTCCACAACAACAGTATCGTCCACTGGAGTCGACACATGAACAGAGGTGACTAGAGACTCACGGGGCACATCCAGAAAACGGGAAAAATATGAAGAAACATAGGAATATGTAGAACCAGGGTCAAATAAAGCCAAGGCATCTCGGCAACAGACTGAGAAAATACCTGCGATCACGGCATTTGAGGCCATAGCATCTGGTCTGGCTGGAAATGCATACATGCGAGCCTGAGCTCCCCCTGCTCGACCTCCCCCTCTAGGGCGGCCTGTAGCTGACTAACTACTACCCCTGACTGCCTGGGCGGATGGTGAAGTAACTGGAGCTGAAGTCGAGGGATGGCCCCTCTATTGAGAAGATCCACCGGAATGGCGGGGACACTGCTCCACACGTGCCCGAATTCTCCACACTCAAAGCAACTCCCTGGAGCTGGAGGCGGGGACTGATAGAAACCCCTAGCACCCGAACGGCCATTGGAAGACTCATGCATAGAAGAACCCTGAAGTGGGGGTGCTCGAGCTGCACTCTGAGTTGGGAGGGCACCAAATGAAGTACGTCCTGTCTGAGAACTATGGGGCCCATGCCCCGAAGATGCACCACTATATGCTGGGCGGCCTGACTGAGGAGGCGTGAATGAATGGCCCCTACCCTGCTGAAACTGCCCCCTAAAAGGAGCACCACTAGAACTGCCTGAACCACGAGGCCTCTTGGCCTGCCTCTCCTCCCGCTCCTGGCGGCGAACGGACTCAATATCTCGAGCTATGTCAACAACTGCTCGAATGAAGCACCTGATACTCTCTACCGAGTCATAAATAGTCAGAGCTGATAAGAAAGACCATCTACAAACCTCCTCACCCTCTCCCTATCAGTAGGGACAATCTTATAAGCATGCCTAGCCAACACGGAAAACCTCATCTCGTACTGAGTAACTGATAACTCTCCCTGGCGCAGCTGCTCAAACTGCCTGCGCTGCTCCTCTCCGTGGGACCGAGGAACATACTTCTCCAAAAAGATCGTGGAGAACTGATGCCAGGTGAGAGGTGCTGAACCAACCGGCCTACACCTCTCCAATGAATCCCACCAAGTAAAGGCAGCAACCGCAAACTGAAATGTAACATATGAGACCCCATAGGTCTCGAAAATACCTGCAGTACGTAGTATCCTATGGCACTTATCTAGAATCCCCTGGGCATCCTCGCCCTCTATACCGCTGAAAGTCGGAGGCTGAAGTCTGTTGAACCTCTCCAACCTGCGTTGTTCGTCCTCAGGCATAGCAGGGACCACATAATTCTGGACCGGAGTAATTGGCTGAGCTGGGGCTGCTCCCGGTGCCTGAATACCCCATGCAGCCTGCTCAGGTGCCCGGGCAGCTGGAGTCTGATTGCCTCCCCCGGCCTGAGCTGTGGTGGCAGTAGAAGACATGGCGACTGCCTGAGCCAAACTGGTGCACACTTTCAATATCTGAGACAGGGTCTCCTGAAGACCCGGAATAACCATAGGCACTGCCGGTGCCTAAGCCTGTCCCGCTGGAACACCATAACCTGATCCTGACCTATAGGGGGATCCTATGGTACTTCCCCGCCTGCTACGCGAGCTAGCACCTACCTATACCATGGCCTCAACCGCGGCCTCGACCTCTCGCTGCTCTAGCTGGTGACTGGTCTCTCTGATCGGTATTGCGTGTCCTCACCATCTGTGAGAGAATGGAACAACGTAAGTTCAGATTTCAAGAACAATATATTAGCACGAAAGAGTTCAAGAAAGATAGAAATGTTTCCTAAAAGTTCGGAAGCCTCTCGAAGATAAGTACAGACATCTCTGTACCGATCCGCAAGACTCTACTAAACCTGCTCATGACCGTTGAGTCCTATGTAACCTAGGCTCTGATACCAAACTGTCACAACCCCAAATCCTAAATCGGCTATGATGGCGCCTATCGTGGGACTAGGCTAGCCAATAATCACATGTTCACAATTTCTTTGAAAATCGCAATCAAATTTCAAGCATTTCATAAAATATACAGAGTTTACTAAATACATTAGGCCAAATAACAGTGCCACCAACCCCAAAACCCGGAGCCAACATGTCATGAGCATCTAAGAAAAATAAGCCAAAGGTATACTATTATACTAAAAAGACCTCCGAATAAATAGCTAGATACAACAAGATGGGAAAACAGAGATGCTGCGGACGCTGAACAACTACCTCTATATCCCGCAATCTGGCTCCGCAAGGAAAAGATAGCTAATGCTCGTATCTGCACCTGAATCTGCACACAGGGGTGCAGGGAGTAATGTGAGTATGCTAACTCAGTAGTAATGAAAATAAATCAAGTCTAAGTGGCAAGAAATCACATAGAAATCAATGTCATCAATTCACAGTATGCACAACCTTTCTTTCCAACAGTATAAACATAGGTATATGAAGTCACCGTACCTTAAAACCCACTTCAGAAAAGTCTTTTGAAGAATGCATATTTGTAACAACTTCAAACCGAAAGATTTAGTATGAAAATGAAATGAATCATTTAGAGTCCCCTCGGGCAAAACATATTTCATAAGTCTAGAGTGAAAGTAGTAAAAATCATAGGTAGTCCCTTGGGCAAAACATGTATCATAATCAGCCCCTCGGGCATGCCTCACAATCACTCTTAATCAGTCACTCAGCACCTCACAGTCACTCATCACTCGGCACTCGGTGCGCTCACTGGGGATGTGTGCAGACTCCGGAGGGGCTCCTTCAGCCCAAGTGCTTATATCAAGCCACCTCGTGGCATATCATATCCTCACAATCAGGCCCTCGGCCTCACTCAACAGAACCACTCAAAAAGCCCCTCGAGCAAATCAATAAAACAGGGTACTCGACCCAAAACATCATTTTTAAATCTCAAAGTAGTGTAAATCAGGCTGCATTTCGAAAAGAGTAAGTACAATGTGGCTGAGTGAAATCATCAGTAAATAGTGAGGAAAACATCAGTAAAAAAGCCTCCAAAGGGTCTAAACAGATTGGCACGATGCCCCAAACACGGCTTATAGCCCAAATATTTCAACAATCTTTAGAACATAATTTAACATAAGGTTTTGAGTAAAATATGCAACCCATTAGTCTCCTGGGGAGAGGACCTAGTCCAATCCAAAATTCATAAGTGCCACACACTCGTCATCCGACATGTGCCCCATTCAAAAATCAGTGAGAAATATGTAGTCCGGAGTTTCATACCCTCAGGACAAGATTTATAACCATTACTTACCTCTACCAGGCCACAACACTGGTCCGCTATGCTCTTGCCCCTCAAATTGGCTCGCTTTTTCTTCGAATCTAGCAAAAACCAGTTTAACATCATTAATATATGGTAAAGGAACACAACCGAATCGAAAACTATCAAATTATACAAAAATCTCAAAACTCGACCAAACCCGAGCCCGGGGCCCACATCTCGGAAATTCAATAAATTTTACATCACTAGAAACCTCGCCCTCCCATTATTCTACACATACCAAAAACATCACAATCGGACCACAATTGCCTACCCAAATTGCCAAAAGCATTTTCCAATCCTCCACCCATTCTTCCCATCCTTTACCTACTTTAATCCTTCAATTCACAAGCCTAATCCGAACAAAATAGCATAGAAACGACTTTAATAACCCGGGAACTTACCTCCACTGAAGAACCACGAATTACCTCTTCAATTTGCCTTCAAAAGAGCTCCAACCGCATGCAAAAATGGTGGAATGAATAAAATTTCACGGAGGCCCCTTTTTATACTGTTCTGCCCAGAAATTCTGCACCTGTGGACACTTAAGTGCACCTGCGGACCGGTCCCAGGTACGCACCTGCGAAATCCCACTAACGGGCCAATTCTCGCACCTGCGGCCACTCCTCCGCACCTGCAGATTCGTAGGTGTGGCCATCTCTTCGCATCTGCGGATTTTCCCTTGCCTAGCCTCCCTCCGCACCTATGCATGACCTTTCACACCTGCGGCTACCCTTCCGCAGGTGCGACCAACACCAGAAACTTACACCAGCAGCCATTTGCTGCAATTTTCCAAGTTTAAAACTCCGCCAACCTTCCGAAATCAATCACGAGCCCCCCCGGGCCCCAACCAAACATACCAACACACCCCATAGCATTACTCCAACTTATTTGAGCCTTCAAAACACCAAAAACAACACGAAAACACCAAAATTACATCAAATTCAAGCCTATGAACTTTGAAACTTCCAAATTTCGCCAACTACGCCGAAACCAACCAGAACACCTTCGATTGGCCTGAAATTTTGCAGTCATATCCAAAATGATATTAGGAACCTGCTCCAACTTCCGGAATCCCATTCCGACCCCGATAGCCTATTTTCCACTACCGATCGGAAATCGCCAAAAACTAACTTTCGCTAATTCAAGCCTAATTCCTCACCGGACATCAAAACTTCATTCCGAACATACTCCTAAGTTCCAAATCACCTAAAGAATCTATCTGAGCCATAAAATCCACATTCCGAGGTCGTTCACCAATAAGTCAACTCTCAGTTGACTTTCTCAACTTTTAGGCTACATTAGGAGACTAAATGCCTCAATTCTCACTATGACCACTCCGGACCCAAACCAACTGACCCAACACAACAAAAAGAATAGGCTAGCAATATATGAAAAATGCAGAAATGGGGAAAATGATGTAAATCTCACGGAACGACCGGCTGGGTCGTTACAATTTTTCGATGGCACTAAAATGAAGGATCATAATGAGGCGAGTGAAAAGAAAAACGAAAAAAAGAGAGAAAAAAATAAAAGTGTCAATAAGCAGCAACCTTATAAATCAGAATGAAACATGAACCCTTCCAAAATCATGTTAGAGGTAGTGATAACATTAGGATCATGGATTATTACGTGTGATTCATATATGTAAAATGCTTAACCCTAATACGTTTTTTGTCTCATATATAGTAAGATTAATGTGGTTGGTTTGTGGTGAAACTGGAAACACATCATTACTTTACCAGATCTAATGGAAATGTTGCAGTGGCTAACAATGATGAAATCAAGTTGGTCAGTGATGACCCCCAAGGTCATCCATTTGAGAAAGAGTCAGAGGAAGTAAGAAGATTGAAACAACAACTGTCTGATGTGTATTAGGCTTGAGTCTCCGGTCAGCCTCCGCCTCAGGGTCCCTCGGAGGGAACTTCCAACGTACCCCTAGCTACTCAACCACTGCTCCATGCAACGAGCGATCACATTCTACCACTAGGGTATGTTCCAAATTACATCTTCCCTTCTACCCCTAGTACCTCTAATGTGCGACCTCCAGCCGCACCGGTCAGAAACACCCCTTCGTCGTGTCTGGCGCGCCGGCATATTGTAAAGACCCGGCCGGTCGTTTTGAGAATTTAAGTCCCATTCAGTGACATAAGGTTTTGAACAGATTTGTATTATCTGTATTGACTTTCGTGCATGGTCGAATTTAGTTACCGGATGATTTAGAAGCAAATCAGAAGAAGGATTCTAGTTTTGGAAGCTTAAGCGGTAAGTGTTTCCCTTGAAAATGGTAGTTACAATTATACATAATTACGTGGTTATAAAAATATGTGATTTATCTTAATACCAGTTGTTTAGGCATTAGATGCTAAGTGAGAAGTGAGAAAACGGGACAAGAGCAAAAGGAAACGAGATTACGCAAACCGAGCAGTGGAGGGCCTGGTCTCGAGGCTGGTCGAAACGGGCCTCGAGGTCGAGCTTAGGAGCTTGAAAAGGGATATCGAGAACAATATAACAGAGCTGAAGGCCTAAAGTATGGCCTATTTATGATCAATAAGAAGTAATAAATAAGGAATAACTCAAGAACACAATAAATGAAAGGCAATAAATCAATGAAGCAATTGTAGAGAATGTTTTTGTTAGAGAGCATAGGATGTTCTTGTTCTTGTATTGAATATCATCCGTGTTACAAAGTTACAAGGGTCCCCTTTATATAGGAGGGGTAATCTCAACATAGTACATGTGTAATTATACAAAGGAGATATGACTGGTACAATCATTTAATACCACGGTACGGGCTTGTACTATTTTGTGTACTTTGTAAGCTTTAATCACATACCTCTTGGGCGTTTCCCGCCCTTCCACGTCGGTCTTAGATTTGCACTGACCGAGGTCAAGGACCTTTGATGTGCCTCCTCGATGCCAAAACTCGAATCTTCGAGCCTTCTGAGCGTCGTAATGGTCGTAAAATCGGGCTCTCCAATTTTAGCCATAAACAGATAGTCCCCGCGTTTCTTAGAATGAAGTGGTAAGAAACGGTCTTGACTTTTTGCCTCTTCAACATCCCTATTATGACTTCAGTCTCTTCATAGCATTAATTGATGTGACATAAAAAGTTGAACAGAGGTCGTCGTCAACACAATTCTCGAGAAGCCCATGAACCGTGATTGGTTCGACCTTTCCGCTTCTGTGCATGCCCAAAGGGCCTCTATAAATACTTCAATCACTTGCCTTTTCATAATTTTACATCTTCTTCAAACTTTTAAACTTTTACTAAGTATTCTCTACTCTCATCTCCTATCTGTGTTTGCTTTTTTGTCTTTTTTCTTCAAAACTCAGTCATAACTATGGCAAAAACTTCAAAAACGGTACCTCAAAAGGAGGGAGCCGCTTCTTCATCATGCATGTCTAAGGGAAAGTCACAAACTCCTCCTACCATCGAGCAATTCATCCCTGGTCCTTTCGACACCATCTCTGATTTCACAATTGAGAATCCCCCTTATACACCGGGTCGATGCGAGCCCATGTCTCGATATATAAGTGTAGTATCAGATACGGAGAGGGTAAAACTCGACTGCCATTGGGGGTCCCAAAGCTGACAAAAGCATAGTCACGCATAAGGTTGGATTTCTCAGCGTATATACATATCCATTTACCTTAGGCCCCGTAGATTCTTCTTTTCCACCGATTGACCCGGTGATTCTTGATTTTTGCCATCAATACCGAGTGACACTCAGTCGGATCTATCCTTCTTTTTGGAGGATCTTATATATGATTCGCCACATTTCCAACATGGTCGAGGGAATGACTTTCACCCTCGACCATTTGATCAGATTATACAGCCCTCGACTTTTCTGTGGGGGCCTAATCAAATTGCACCGTCAATTTGCCAAGGCGTTCCTCGCCTGTATCGACGAGGATAAAGATCGGGGATGGATGAGCCATTTTGTTAGGATCAGAACTTCGGACATCATCCCTGCTGATAGAATGCTATTCACGGAGGAATGGAACATGAAACGTAAGTACCCCTGAATTGAGTATGTTTTGCCATCTCTTTTTCTTTTGACTGATTTCTTCTAATTGTGTAGCCACTATTTGGTTTCCTGGCACGGTTCAGGACCTTCCGGGATGGATCAAACTTTTAGACTCCGTTTTCCAATACAAAAAACGTGTATGGTGTGAGCTGTCTAAAATACGGTGTCAGTCTAAGAACCATGGTATGCTCTTGTTGTTACTGTTTTCTCATTCTTTATAAGTGCTTTCGATAGTGGTGTTCTTGATATAACATGCTTGTGCAGGCCTTGGCAAATGTGTGTGGATGGGACCGCCTCTATCTAGCAAGAAAGAGGCTCCGAAGACTGCCAAGGACAAGAAAAGGAAGAAGGAGGCTTCGGCGGAGTCCCCTAAATCAAAAAGGGCAAAGACTAGGAAGCCCAAGACCGGTGCCATGGTCTTATCCTCGACAGCTGCTGAAAGCCTGCGGGCCGAGGAAGAGAGTGACGATACATTCCTTTGTTACAAAGGGCAAAGCAAGCGTTGGTGCTTCGAGAGCCGTTGGGCGGTCGTCTGCTGAGTTAGAGGCGGCCGATGCAGACCCGCCCTGTGTTAAGGAGACCCCCAAGGAGGGTTTGGATGCAGTCCTCGAGACGCTCGTCGGACATGTCACAGTCCGAGTTGATGAGCTCGGAGGTCTTGCTACAAGAGCTTTTCAGGGTCGGGAAGAAGCCTCGATGGAGGCTGATATTGCTAGTGGACTTCATTCGGGCCCGTCATTTTCTCTAGGGGAGATACGATTTGCCCAAGTCAGGAATGCTTCTGGTTTGGAGACCTCTCGTGGAGAGGATGATGCGTTCGGAAAATATTTTGAAGGTGTGGAGGAGGAGACTAATGTTGCTACCCCTGTTGCCTTCGAGGAGGCCGAGAGGCTCCAAAAGCAAGTGATATTCTCGAAATAATTTGTTGTTCTTCAACTTTCTATTCTTGCTTTCTAATGTTCTTCCTCTGTGCTACAGGTCAAGAAGTTGTATGACCAAGACTTCTCCAAGAAGCAAGATGAGTTGACTCATCGTTGAGGTGAGCTTGAGAAGCTCATGTCGGAGTCTGTCGAGCTGGAGGCTCTGTGTGCCCGAAAAGAGGAGGAATTGATCAACCTCCGTGCGGCCTCTGAGAGAGCGCTTCGAGAGAAGGCCGACTTCCTCGAGCAGGTATTATGGTGCTCACAACTTTATTTTTAATTGCAATGATTGGCGCTAATCGACTTGTTTTCTATGCTTTTCAGATTAGGCATAAGGATGCCCTAGTGGAGAAGCTCCGAGAGGATGTTGCGGCTAGAGACGCCGAAATCCTCGAGCTGGCTTGGCTGAATGATGCCACGGCTTCGGAGAAGGACGCGCTTCGGGAGAAGCTATCGTCAATTCAAGAACTTCTTCGAGGTTCTCAGGAGGAGGCTGTTGCACTATATGCGGCCAGGTCCGAGGCCGATGAGTTTTTTTCCTCATACAAGAGGGATGTTGCTGCTGCGAATGATCGGGCTAGGGAGATATCCGAGAAGGCCGAGCTAAAACTGGCTCGGGCAGTTTCTCATGCCCGCAAACAAGCCAGGAGGCAAACCTCCGAGGAAGTGAGCGCTAAGGGCGTCGATCTCTCTGCAGAGATCGAAGATGTCAGGTCCCTGGAGGAGGAATCAGCAATGCCGACTATGTCGGATATGGGACCTTTCGGGGGAATTTTTGTAAAAAACACATTTGTAAATATATTTTTCTTGAAATAAAATACCTTTTCTTACGTATCTCCCAAACTTTGTCCCGCAATGCTTACGCAAAAATTGGCTTTCATGTTTTGATTCTTAGCTCTTAGGAACTCGTACTTGCGATAGTAGATCCCCTCGAGATCGGACTCCTTCTTGAGGCTAGGTCGGCATGGGGGATTTGATCCCTCGAATGTTGTGCGACAATGTCATTTATGTGACATGACCATGACGTGACCAAGGTGGCCCTACCGGTACACTTCCCCAAATGTTATGACGACTTTGTCAGAATTGAATGGCTTTCAAATTAGTTGGTTAGCCACCTCTTGCTCTATATATATATTCTTGCTTCCTATTCATTCTAAGTCTTGCATCTTTGCAAAACTTAGCTTTCTCTTTCAACGTTCTCTTCCCTTTCTCATTTTTGCAAAACTGCTTTCATTTCTTCCTATTTACCTATGCTTGAGTAGTCATGGGTGTCGTGCCCAAATCCGTTTACCAAGAAGAAGAAAACCTTTCCTATGCATCTTGCCCGACCAGTGGTGCACCGCCAGCATATGGTGAGTTGACCTCGAGTTGCTTTGCTTTGAAGAAAGATTTTGCACTAGAGAAACCTTTTGATGCCCCCGGCCATCGAGAGAATGCATCGAGGTTCATCTGATCAATAGAAGAAAACCATCTTGAGGTCGTAAGAAGAGACAACGGCTGAGGAGTGAATGTGATGATGTAAATACCTTCTCGAGAAGATAACATCATGAACTATGTGGAGGGATTCCTAAACTTTAAAACGTACCCATTCACATTGGGCCCCTCGACCGCCTGGTGCTCGAGTTCTGTAAGAGGTACCGAGTCAACCTGGCTAAGATTCACCCCTCCTTTTGGCGGATAGTGCTGATGATGAGGTACTTTACAGAAAAGGCTGGGCTCGAGTTTACCCTTAGACACCTTATTAGACTATATCGACCTCAGTATTGTCGGGGCCTGATTGCGTTAAGACACCGATCCATGAGGCCCTTTATTGCTAGTGACGACAAGGACCAGAACCGAGGATGGATGAGCCAGTTCGTCCAAGTGAGGACCACCGATATTATTCCTGCAGAGTTCGTACCGTTTCCCGATAAGTGGAACTTCAAACGTAAGCTATGTCGTACCTTAGTGCTCTTTGCACTGGTTGATCTATAAGAATATTTCTTTATTTTTCTCAGCGGTTCCGTGGATGTCGGAAGAGATCCCCAACCTTGCGGACTGGACTCGGAAGCTGGAAGCTTCGTCGACCTACGATGAACGCAAGTAGCGAGATCTATCGAAGGGCAGATAGGAAGCAAAGCACCACAGTAAGAGCCATGCGATTTCCCTTTCGAGAATGTTTCCTTTTGTGTGTACTAACTTTTCTACCATAGGTGCTGGTGGATTCTCGGAGGTGAGATGTTGTCTCTTCGAGGAGAGGGAAGGGTCGTCGACTTCGTAGCCGAGGGAGGATAATAAGCGGAAAAGGTCCTCGATGTATGAGGACATTCCCAATTAGGCGGGGCCTTCCTAGAGACAAAGAGGAGATACCGTCGCTGAAGAAGACTTCATATATGTTGGTTATTCTGTGGATGTCAGCTCTCCTTGGGGGGATGTTCTTCATCTACGGCTCGAGCCAGGGGGCCTCCCGAGGTTGCCGACTTTGCTAGGCCTGAGACCTCTAGTTTTGAGGGAGAGGTTCCTCGAGTGGGAAGGAGCAAGGGTCCTCTACCATCATCTGCTTCTTCCCTCGAAAGTACTTCAAGGGATGCTCAGGGCTAGGGGCCACCTGAACCAATTGGGGTCTCGAGTGGTCATGCCCCTACCAAGAGCGGTTCAGCTGGGGCCGATGGGGCCAGGCCAGTAGACGCACGCTCAACTTTCGAGGAGGCTCAGCGGCTTTGCTCCAAGGTGAGTTTTGTTTGGCCTTGTTGGCTTTTTATCTATGAATCTTCATTCTCTGAATTGAAGCTTCTTTTCCGTAGGTTTTTTATAAGCTCAAGTTCGAGATGCTCCTTTGTGAGACCAGGTTGCGGGAAGCTTTGGGCAAGGAAAAATCTCTCAAGCTTCTTTGCAATAAGAAGACGAAAGAGTTGATACATCTTCGGTCGGAGATGCATCGGAGATGAAACTTTGAAGGCAATCTCTAGCGTTAGGTAACTCTTATCCTGAAGTAGTATATGCTCCCTTTCCCGCTCTCGGAAACTAATTTTTCAGTGCTTCAGCGGAAGAGAAAAACAGAAATGTTGGAACGCCTTTGGGGCGGGGTCGGGCAAGTGAATTTCGAATGTCGTGCGTTGACGGCGCAGATAGGCATTCATGTTGCAGCTCAAAGGAACGCCTTGGCCAAGGCTTCTTCCCTCGAGGTGCAACTTTGCAATGCTCGAGAAAGTAGCTCAATTCAGACGAGCAGGATTTCCAAGCTCGAGACCGATCTTTTGAATATGAAGGCCAAGGTCGTGGATGCCCGAGCTGAAGCTGAAAAAGTTCGAGCGAAGGCCGATAAGAAAGTGGTCGTTTATTTGAAAGATGTTGTCGATGCTCAGGCTGAGCTGAGAGGTTCTTTTGACAGAGAGAGAAGGAGCAATGAGTATGCCCGATGCAGGTCTCGGAGGGAGACCCTCGAAGATATACATTCTAGGGGCTTTGACCTCTCGGAAAAGATAAAGCAGGCTGAGGCAGACGAGATCGACGCCAAGTTTTTCCTTTCTTCTTGAGCTGATGCTGAAATTTGAAGGTCACTGTGGGAGCTGGTCCGAGGGGCCCTTGAGAGAGCTGGTCCCGAGAGTAGACTAGATCTTCTTCTTTTTTGCTTGCATAAGACTCCTGTGTGAGCGTTGCAAATATGTATTTGTATTACACATGTAAATATATATATATATATATGAAAGATTCTTTGGTTTCTTTGATTTGCTTGTCGGTAGTTAGCCCGATGAATTGGACTTTGAGATGAAACCCTTGGGTTTATAAATTGGCCCTGAGGTTTTTTAAGCCGGTGACTTGGCACTTACGCTTTAGGTCAGTACGACCTTCAGTGTAGCTGGCGACTTGGGCTCTTACGTATTTGGCCCTGAGGCGCTTTAGTTAACCATTTCGGGCTTAGTCTTCGAGTCGGGTTTCGACTCGAGCTCAATGGCCCTCAGGTTTTCAAATTGGCCATGAGGCGCTTTGGGTTGGTACGACCTGTTGCTGGCGACTTGGGCTCTTACGCTTTAGGTCGGTACGACCTTTAATGTAGCGGGCGACTTGGGATCTTACGATTTTTGGCCCTAAGGCGCTTTAGTTAACCATTTTGGGTTTAGGCTCCGAGCCGGGTTTCGACTCGAGATCAACAGCCCTCAGGTTTTCAAATCGGCCTTGAGGCGCTTTGGGTTGGTACGACCTGTAGCCGGCGACTTGGGCTCTTACGCTTTAGGTAGGTACGACCTTTAATGTAGCGGGTGACTTGGGCTCTTAGGCTTTTTGGCCCTGAGGCGCTTTAGTTAAGCATTTTGGGCTTAGTCTCCGAGTCGGGTTTCGACTCGAGCTCAACGGCCCTCAGGTTTTCAAATACGCTATGAGGCACTTTGGGTCAGTACGACCTGTAGCTGGCGACTTGGGCTCTTACGCGTTAGGTCGGTACGACTAGCTGACGACTTAGGCTCTTACGCTTTAGGTCGGTATGACCTTTAACCGGTTCTTTCCAAAGTTTTTCAAAGTAATTGGACGCCTGTGATTTTATGGCAACAGTCGGACGTCTCCGAGTCGCATTAGTTTGGCCGGAGCCTTATGACGGTGGTCATTGTATTTGGCCGTAGCCTTTTAGTCCTCGAGTGAGATATCCACGGCGTCTATATCGAGGGTATGCCTTTTAGGGGTCTTACAAGTTTGATATATAGCCTTGACTTTGATATGGGGATTATGCCTTTTTTAGTTCTTACAAATTTGTACATGCCTTGCTTGAGGTCTTACAGTTTTGATGTTGCCTCATGGAGGGCTTACGAGTTTGAAGTTGCCAGCCCTGAGGTCTTACGGCTTTTGAGTCGACTGTCGAGGTCAGTCTGTGAGTTGGAGTTGATATTGCCTCATGGAGGGTTTATGTCATAGATATTGCCTCATGGAGGGCTTATGATTTCGAAGTTGCCGGCCCTGAGGTCTTACGGCTTCGAGTTAGATAGCTCGATGAGCCGACAGTCGAGGACAGTCCCCGAGTCGGAGTTGATATTTCCTCGTGGAGGGCTTATGAGCTCGAAGTTTCTGGCCCTAAGGTCTTATGGCTTCGAGTTTTTGGTGACTCGATGGAGTGACTGTCGAGGACAGTTTCTGAGTGCTTGATAAATTTTTGGCCCTGGGGCTGTCTCTTGTGAAAATAGCAAACTTCTTTGATGCGCGAAGTGTATTGATTATGAAAGATCCTTCCCTAAATATTTGGTACAAGTATACATGTTTTCACCATCGAGCGTTCGATTATTCTATGTGGACACGGTTCATTCGACCGTTTTGTCTGATACATCATTCTCCTGTCGAGACCCTCTTTGACCTATTTTAGTGATCTCCTGGGGGAATGCCCCTCAGTATTTGAGGTTGATCGAAGAGAAGAATTGAATACTTGGTGAGTTCTCCTTAGGTAGCATATGGATGTTGCCTCGTTAAAAACCTCGTCGGTAAAACCCATTTGGGATAAATCCGACGTGAGGGAAAAAGAGAGAAACGCATGCTTTAAAACATAAGGCTTTCGAGCTGGGGGATTCTTCGACTCTTTTCAATCGAACACCTACACACAGGATAGCATAAAGTGTGAAAGAGAAAAGGGAGAGGATTTTACCTTATCTGCAATGGCGTTCAAGCCTTGATATGCTTTGGTTATCCGTTCCGAGGACGCGGCACAGTCCTTTATTCGTTCCTACGAGGATGTAGTTTGTGATTGTTACTTGGTTGTTTGCTTGTTTTTTGGCTCCTGCGATGTAGAAGTTGTCGGTGCCACATCGTGCACTACGAACATTTCTTTTGATGCGTGATGCTCTCCGTATACTATTTTTACTCCATTCTTCGTAGGAAACTTCATCATTTGATGAAGGGTTGATGGCACCGCCCTCATATTATGAATCCATGGCCTTGCAAGCAATGCATTGTATCTCATGTCACCTTCGATGACATGAAACTTGGTATCTTGAATTGTGCCGGCCACGTTGACTGGGAGGATTATTTCCCCTTTCGTTGTCTCGCTTTCCATGTTGAATCCGTTGAGGGCTCGAGAGGCGGGCACGATCTGGTCGAGCAACCCGAGTTGCTCTACCACCCTCGATCGAATTATGTTGGCCGAGCTACCTGGATCCACGAGCACACATTTAATTTGAAATTTATTCAAAAGAAAAGAAATTACTAGTGCGTCATTATGAGGTAGACAAGGTCTCGATGTCCTTTTCTCTTAATGAAAGGGCGTCTTCAGGTATGTAGCTCCAAGTTCTCTTTTCCCTGGTGATGGATACTTTCGTTTGCTTAAAAATAGGTCCTTGAGGGGCGTCGACTCCACCGATAATCATGTGGATGATGTGTCATGGTTATTCTGTTTCATCTTTCTTGTTTGCCTCTCTTTCCCGAAATTGTTTTTTAGCTCGGTCGCTGAGGAATTCTCGAAGGTTCCCTTTGCTGATTAGTCGGGCTACCTCTTCTCGAAGCTGTCTGCAATCTGCGGCCCTATGATTGTAGGTATCGTGATATTCGCATATCAAGTTGGGGTTCCTCTGCGAAGGATCTGATAGCTCGAGTCTGGGCCACCTGGTATCCCTGATCTTACTTACGGCCGATACGATGTCTGAAACATCGATGTTGAAGTTGTACTCAGATAGCCGGGGTGCCTCTACCGGCCCTGTATGCCTGTCAAACCCTGCTTTGTTCACGAGTCCCCGAGTATTTTGTCCTCGGTCCATCCTTAGGTCACTTCGAGGTACGTTACGTCTCAGGATATTTCTCCGATTTTCTACGTATGGTTGATACCTTTCTTTGTTTGGCCTTGGCTCTCTTCTGGAAGCATCGATTCCTTTTCTAAGACTCTTCTAGGATACATCGAGCTTGAGGGGGCTTCCAATTGGTCGTCCTCAACCCTGATCTTTGATTGGTACCTGTTGTGTACATCCGCCCAAACTATGGTGGGGTATTCGATTAAATTCTGCTTCAGCTATTTTGAAGCTATCGAGCTTCTTTCATTCAAGCCCTGAGTGAAGGCTTGTACTGCCCAATCTTCGGAGACTGGTGGTAATTCTATTCGTTCCAATTGAAAGCGTGACATGAACTCCCTTAACATCTCATTCTCCCTTTGCTTGATTTTGAAGACACTAGATTTCCTTGTAGAGACCTTGATGGCACCAGCATGTGCTTTCACAAAGGATTTCACATCATGGCGAATGAATCTATCGAGTTTGGGGGCAAGTTATGATAACACATCATAACCCCTTAGAACATTGTTTCTCCAAATTTTTTCAATAGAATGGATTCAATCTCTTCATCTCTTAGGTCGTTCCCTTTCAAACAAGTGTAGGCAGTAATGTGCCCGTTGGGGTCCGAGATTCCGCTATACTTTGGGAGATCGGGCATTCTGAATTTCTTCGGGATGGGAATCGGATCTGCACTTGATGGGAATGTCTTTTGCACGAACTTTTTTGAATCTACCCCCTTCAGAATCGGGGGTGCGCCTGGTACCTGATCGACCCTCGAGTTATAGGTCTCCATTTTTTTGTCGTTAGCTTCTATCTTCTTTTCACCTGATTCAATCCTCTTTGTGAGGTCTTCGAGCATCTTCATAATGGAGCGCCTGACCCATTATTTCTCGACCTTTCTGGTGCCTGTTCGACTCGAGGATCCGTTTCTAGTGGTGTTGTGCTTGGGGTTCTCTGATGGCTTTGTAGCTGAGCAATAGTCATTTGTTGTGCCTGCAACATCTCAAAAATGACATGAAGGCTAACTTCGCTTTCCCTTTGAGAAGGGGCTCCCTGTGCTTCATGTTGGTCTCCTTCACGCACACTTCCATCTGTATGAGAGCTCACATTGACATGTTGAGCACTGCGTGATCCTTCATCGACAACAATATTCACCGGTTCCCCTTCAGGATTTAGCGGTGGCATACCAGCACCTGAAGCAGCTGCACCATTCTGTCTATGGTACTCAGGACCGTTGCTTTCATGTGCGTTTACTGAGTTAGACATTTCTAACCTAAAATTGAAGATTCTTGGCCAAGAAAAAGTGTGAAGAATAACTTATGTTTTTAGAAAATCAACACTAAAACAATCACTATTATTTTTAGCCCCACGGTGGAACGCCAAACTGTTTACCTTGAAAATGGTAATTATAATTATACTCAATTATATGGTACTAAAAATATGTGATTTATCTTAATACCAGTTGTTTAGGCAGTAGATGCTAAGTGAGAAGAGAGAAAACGGGACAAGAGCAAAAGGATACGCAAACCGAGCAATGCAGGGGCTGGTCTCGAGGCTAGTTGAAACGGGCCTCAAGGTCGAGCTTTGGAGCTTGACAAGGGCTGTCGAGAACAATATAACAGAGCTGAAGGCCTAAAGGATGGACTATTTATGATCAATAACAAGTAATAAATGAGGAATAACTCAAGAACACAATAAATGAAAGCAATAAATCAATTAAGCAATTGTAGAGAATGTTTTTGTTAGAGAGCAGAGGATGTTCTTGTTCTTGTATTGAATATCATCCATGTTACAAAGTGACAAGGGTCCCCTTTATATATGAGGGGGAATTCCAACATAGTACATGTGTGATTATTACAAAAGAGAGATGGTTGGTACAGCCATTTAATGCCACGGTACGGGCTTGTACTATTTTGTGTATTTTGTCAGCTTTAATCACGTGCCTCTTGGGTGTTTCCCTCCCTTCCACTTCGGTATTCGATTTTCACTGCCCCGAGGTCGAGGACCTTCGATGTGCCTCCTCGATTCCAAAACTCGAACCTTCGAGCCTTCTGAGCGTTGTAATGGCCGTAAAATCGGGCTCTCCGATTTTAGCTGTATACAGTAAGATTGACCGGAATTTGACTTTTGTGTAAATGGCTCTGAAATGGGTTTTGGATGATTTCAACAGCTTATTTGTGGAAATTTGGCCTTTTAGGGTTCTTAGGTCCTTGTTTTCACTAAGTGTGAATCATTTTTCTTATGATTAAGTTTTCTTAATGACTAGTTTCACCTCTTCCTGCTTTAATTGGAAGTAATTGCTTCATGATCCATTTTTTTGTCTATTTGACTCTTATATGACATAACTGAAGTTGTTACCTCTTCTATTGCCATGCTATCCCTCCCTAATCGTTTCTCCTTAATTGAAAGTATAATTATCTCTTCTGTAATTGTTCATCCTTAATTGAGGTTCTGATTATCTTCCTGCTAGCTATCCTTAATTGAATTTGTTGTATTTCTTTCGTAATTTCTCAACCTTAAAATAAGTTTAGGTATCTTATATCTTAGTTGACTTATCCTTATTGGAATTACTGACTCGTGTTATCTCCCTTATTGTTGAATTGTACTTTGTGGGATCGTTGTTACATATTATTTTCTCCCTTGTTGAGTTGTTCTTATCATGACTAGCATTCTCTATTGTGGCTATTCCTTGTGAACTATTACTTCCGTTTCTTTTAGTTCTGGAATTTTTGAGTTGATTTATTTGTCGTACTCCTGTATTATTGTCATTGTTGTTGTTGTACTTCTTATTGTGATGCACGAGGTTTTTTTCGTGCGGTTGTTATTGTGATGCACGAGGTTTCTGTCGTGCGGTTGTTATTGTGATGTACAAGGTTTCTGTCGTGCGGGTGTTATTGGGTTGCACAAGCTTTCTGCCATTCTATTATTACTATTCAGATTTGCACATGCAGCATGACAAGGTGGGATATAAATATGTGGATTGTGTATGTGGAGGGACAAGGTGGGAACATTATTATGCACGTGTGGCGAGACAAGGCAGGCATTTAATTTATTATTACGCATGTGGCAAGACAAGGTGGGCTATGTCAAGGATTGATTTGTAATGACTTGTGATGGCCTGGGGGCATTCTTGTTGTTGATATTTTTATAGTGGTGCACTTACCTGTGTGAGTTTTACCTTCTGGAAATCGTGGGAAAACATTCTACGTGTTGTCCATTTTCTCTATACTTACTAGCTGGCATGAACTATGTTAGAACACTTGCACAAGCATACACGTAGTTAGTCACTCTTGCCGGTTAATAAGATGGATCTTGATATTGTTGAGTATTGATACACACCCTCGTTTACTTGTCTTTTATGCAAGAATGGCTCTATTGGCACATGAGTCGTCAGTGCGATTATTAATTTATATTGAAGGCACAGGATGCCAAGTGTTTAGGTTTCCGGAATTGGGACCCGATAAAATATGGATATTCTGAGGTTCAGTACCTCGTGGAGGTTATTGGCTAAAACCTGGTGTGAAAGCGGTCGTTTTTGTTGAGTTTATACTTGTCTTTCCTTTATCTATGATTCACCAGATTTAAGTTGTGTTCCATTCATTCTACTGTGTCATTATTATGGTGTTCCGCTGTTAGTTTTTACTTTTTTTTCGTATTATTTTGTCATTTCGCGTAGTCTTAATATAGATATCGTACTCTGTTGTTTCTACACTTATACTTGTCCAGGTTATCTAGTCCAGTAGGTGTCTTGACCATCCCTCATCACTACTCCATCGAGGCTAGCCTTTTACTTGTTGGATACTGTTGTGGTGTACTCATACTACACTTCTACACATTTTTGTGCAGATCCATGTATTTCGAAGTAAGTTGAACATTACCTAGCTATGCGGATTGTTGCTGTGGAGACTCAATGTAAACCTGGTGCTGCGTTCATAGGCTTCGGAGTCACCTTCTAGTTTTTTGTATTGCACTGTATATCCTTATTTTGGAACTGTTGTATTTAGAGGTTTTCAGCAAACTCTGTAGAGCTTATGACTTGTACTACACGTTTTGGGATTAGAACATTGTATAGAGATTTCTATTTCGAAATTGTCATATGTTATTTTAAATATTGTTGTTATTCAGTAAATGTTAGGATTACCTAGTCCCTAAGACTAGATGCCATCACGACACCCAACAGAGGGAAAATTGGGTCGTGACAAGTTATATTAGAACTCTAGGTTCATAGGTGCTACGAGTCATAAGCGAGTTTAGTAGAGTCTTGCGATGTCTGTACTTATCTTCGAGAGGCTACGAAACTATTAGGACAGTTTCACTTTCTTCATTCCTATCGTGCGAGTTTATTGATCTAGTTTGAGCTTTTATCATTCCATTCTCTCACAAATGGTGAGGAAACGAGATGCAGTTACTGATGACACTACCCTCGGAGCAGATGTAGTTAGGGGCAGAGATAGAGGCCGAAGAGGAGCACGTGCCACAGCTAGAGCATCTACCAAAGTAGCAGTCCAGGAGCCGCAAGTAGCTCCGATTAGGGGACAGGTATCAGAGGCGCCTACTGTTACCTCCGGACATCAAAAGACCTTAGCACAGTTCTTGAGCATCTTTGGTACATTTTCTCTGTCGGGGTTAATTCTGGTTGCACCAGATACTTCACAGAACGGGGGAGGAACTCAAACTCCCACCGCCCATACTTCAGAGCAGCGAGTTCACGTTGGTTAGGTTCCAGGTGTTATGGAGACATTATATGTGGTTCCAGTTCAGCCCGTGGTTAGGGAAGCAGCATCTGAGGAAGAACCGCTTAGGCTTGAGAGGTACAAGAAATACCACCCTCCTATCTTCAATGGATTAGTGTCCGATGATGCCCATGGTTTTCTGGAGTAGTGTCACCGCATTCTCCATACTATGGGTATTCTGGAGAAGAGCGGGTTGCTTTTACTACGTTACAACTCAGGGGAGCGACTTTTCAGTGGTGGCGGGCATATGAGTTGGGTAGCCGGCCGAGGCAGCTTCACTTACATGGATTCAGTTTTCAAAGATGTTCCTGAGAGAGTTTGTACCTCAGTCCATTCTGGATGCATGGCGCGTGGAGTTTGAGCAGTTGTGCTAGGGTACTATGTCAGTATCAAAGTATGCCATTAGATTCAGTGATTTGGCCAGACATGCATCTGCTTTGGTTGCTACAGTTAGAGAGCGTGTTCGTAGATTCATTGAGGGGCTCAGGCATGATATTCGGTTAAGCATGGCTTGGGAGTTAGAGTTAGATGTTTTGGTTCAGCAGGTAGTAGGGATCGCTCGCCGATTGGAGGGCATGTAGGACCAGGAGAGAGGACAAGCGGGGCCAGGAGAGAGAGGGAAGACGAGGTCAGGAGAGAGAGGACAGAGAGACTAGGAGTCCTCGTAGACATGAGAGATCTACTGGTCCTTATTTTGGAGGTAGGGTACAGCATGGTAGGGTTTTCGTGGGTCAGCTAGTTCAGTTTACACTTCAAGATTTGCACGATGTTTTAGGTACTCACGGGTCTCTGAGTATACCTCACAATTTCCATAGCCACGTCAGTAGAGAGGTTGCTTTGAGTGTGGAGATACCAGCCACATACTGAGAGATTATCCCAGACTCTAGACAGGTATGTCATAGCAGGGTATTGAGGCGAGTAGAGGGTGCCTAAAAGGGGGAGGCCCAGCCCGTTGATGTGTTTCATATAGTAGTATTGAGGCTGTTGCGTCAGATGGTGTCATACAGGTATGATTTTGGCTTCTTATAGAGGAGAACCACCCATATTTTGTTTCGGTTCTGCTTATTGGGTTGAGTCCTCCTATTTGTTGCTCCACCTATGGGTGAGTTCGTGACTTAGTATTCTATTTATGTGTTTGCCCATGTTGGGAGACTCTATGAGTGGTAGCCCGTGTCTATCATTGTTTTTATTCTTTATTAAGAGTTTTAAGACTACAAATGAATTCCTGTTGTCCATTATGGTAGGTTTTTTATGTATTCCTAAGTAATTTGGTTGCGAGTTGTGATTTAGATGATCTACGAGGGTGAGAGTTCAGTAAGTGTTGTGATTTTATTGGAAAATAGAGTTAGTGGAAGGTTTCAGTTGGTGTGATGTGTATTCGGCTGGTGATCCAGAGTTGAGGGTGAGACCCTTGCGATTTCATGCGATTTGATATGTTTGAGCCAGGCTGCGTGCCGCGATGGAAGTTATATCAGGACGAGACCCTTGTGATTTGTTCATATACTTTGATTTTTCCTTGTAAATTGATTCGTAATATGGTACTGATAGAGAGTTGTGCCTGTCGGGCTTGTTTGATATTTCTCTTATGTGTTTCTCCTTATATATTCAGTCATTTTCGTTATGTGCTTCCTGAGTTTTAGCTTGCAGGGAGTGTTCCCGGTGGCGTTATTTGTGACTTATAGACCCTGGTGTATAGTTATGAGATCTTCGTGTTTCTTGCATCGTTTTCAGCGTTGTGGAGTTTTAAATAGGGTTCTAACGGATATAAGGCTAATTGTCGATGCTGGATTTGATTACGGGAAGCTATTGTGATCAGGAATGTTATTATGGGCCTATGTGTAATGTGTCACGTGGAGTGGTTGTACCTTATGGGTGTAGGCATAAGTGGTTGAAGCTGGTTGAGGTCGATATTGGGTGTGAATGTGGGAAACAGTTCTTTCGGAGATGAGCGGATGGTGGAAAATTTTGACTCTAAAGTTTATTGGTGTTGGTGGAAGGGGATAAAGTACAGTTAAGATGGCGTCGTGGGGCTTATGTTGATTAGGGTGATGTGGGGTCACCCGCGGGTGTATGTTGGAAGTGTGCATTCAGTGATTTGATGGCTTTGAGGCGATTCTTGGAACGTTTGAGGACTAACATCTATTTAAGAGGGGGAGGATGTAACGAACTGACCGATCATTTTGAGAATTTAAGTCTCGTTCGGCGGCATAAGGTCTTGAGCAGCTTCGTATTATGTGTATTTACTTGCGTGCATGGTCGAATTTTGTTACCGGATGATTCGGAGTAAAATCAGAAGAAGGGTTCTAGTTTTGGAAGCTTAAGCGGTAGGAGTTGACCGAAATTTGACTTTTGTGAAAACGTCTCCATAATGGGCTTTAAATGATTTCAACAGCTTCGTATGGTGATTTTGGACTCTGGCGTGCATCTAGATTTGGATTTGGAGGTCCGTAGGGTATTTGAAGCATTTCGGCAAAAAATGGAAAAGTTAAAGTTTGGAAGGTTGAGAGGTTTGACCAAGAGTTGACTTTGGTGACATCGGGGTCAGAATGTGATTCCGAGAGTTTGAACATCTCTTTTATGTCATTTGGGACTTGTAAAACTTGATGTTAATCCAGGTTGATTTGATAGGTTTCGACACGAGTTTTAGAAGCTGGAAGATTTGATGGATCATAAGTTCGATTCATGGTGCGATTCATAGATTCGAAGTTTTTTTATGTGATTTGAGACCTCAAGCGGGTCCGTGTTAGGGTATGGAACTTTTTGGTATGCTTGGACGGGGTCCCGGGGTCCCCCGGTGTGTTTCAGATGGTTTTCATGGTTGTGAACAGGTCTTGCTCTGGTGCCTCGCACCTGCGACATCCTGAAGGGCAGGTTCGACTCTGCTTTTGCGTGATCCTGGTCGCTTCTGCGATCATATAGGCCTAGGAGCTCGCTCGCTTCTGCGGAGGCTGGCATGCAGGTGCGAAGACCACTTCTGCGATCGCACCTGCGAAGAAGTTCGCTTCTGCGCTCCTTTTGGCGCTTCTGCGAGGTCGCTGGTGCGACTGTATTTCCGCAGATGCGGATCCAAGCCTGGCTAATTGAGTTCACATATGCGAACGTTTTATCGCAAATGCGGTTGTGCAAATGCGCAACTTTGTCTGCAAATGCAAAAGCCCTAGGCAGAGAGTTTATATTCGAGGGTTTTTCCATTTTCTCCATATTTTGAGTTTTAGACCTCAGTTTTGGGAGATTTTTCGTGGGTTTTCAAGACAATCATTGGGGTAAGTGTTCTTCACGTAGAATTTATTATATTCCATGATTATGTCTTTAGTTTCATTTTATAATTTTTGTTTTGACTTGAGAAAATGGGGATTTTTGAAGAAAACTTTCAAAATGTAAAAATCATGATTTTGAGGGATGAAATGGTATCAGATTTGATAATTTATTTATGGTTGAACTCGTATCGGAAAGGGTGTTCGGGTATTGTGAAAATTGTAAGGTTCCGAGGTACGGGCTCGTGGGTCGACTTTTGGGTTGATTTTTATATTTTGATAAAGATCGAGGCTTTATGATCCGGAATAGTATCTTATGAGTTTTATTTATGCTTTGAAGTTATTTTGGCTAGATTTGAGCCGCCCGGAGTTTATTTCAATCGAGAAGTTCATTTTAGAGTATCAGTCTTTCTGCTTTGAGGTAAGTATCTTGCCTAACTTCGTGTGGGGGAACGACCCCTTAGGAGTTGAGTCTTCTATGCTAATTGTATCATTTGAAGTCCGTGTACGCGAGGTGACGAGTACGTGCTCAGGATTTTTTGTGGAAAGTTGGCCTTTTAGGGTTATTAGGTCCTTGTATTCGCTGAGTATGAAGTTGTTTTGTTATGATTAAGTTTTCTTAATGACTAGTTTCACCTCTACCTACTTTAATTGGAATTAATTGCCTCATGATTTACTCTTATTGCCTATTTTACTCTTATATGACTTAATTGAAGTTGTTACCTTTTCTATTGCCATGCTATCCCTCCCTAATCGCCTCTCCTTGAAAGTATAATTATCTATTATGTAATTGTTCATCCTTAATTGAGGTTATGATTATCTTCCGGCTTCCTGTCCTTAATTGAATTTGTTGTATTTCTTTTGTAATTGCTCAACCTTAAAAGAAGTTTAGGTATCCTATATCTTAGTTGACTTATCCTTATTGGAATTATTGACTCGTGATATCTCCCTTGTTGTTGAACTGTACTTTGTGGGACCATTGTTACATATTATTTTCTCCCTTGTTGAGATGTTTTTATTATGACTACCATTCTCTATTGTGGCTATTCCTTGTGAACTAGTTCTTCCGTTTCTTTGAGTTTTGGAATTTCTGAGTTGATTTATTCGCCGCACTCCTGTATTATAGTCATTGTTGATGTTGTACTTGTTGTGATGCATGAGGTTTCTTCCGTACGGTTGTTATTGTGATGCACGAGGTTTCTGTCATGCGGTTGTTATTGTGATGAACAAAGTTTATGTCGTAGGGGTGTTATTGGGTTGCATGAGGTTTCTGTCGTGCTATTGTTACTATTGATATTTGCACATGCAGCTTGACAAGGCGGGCTTTATATATGTGGGTTGCGCATGTGGCGGGACAAGGTGCAAACATTATTATGCACGTGTGACGAGACAAGGCGGGCATTTACTTTATTATTTTGCAC
Organism: Nicotiana paniculata; assembly: GCA_005239505.1. Lineage (NCBI taxonomy): Eukaryota > Viridiplantae > Streptophyta > Magnoliopsida > Solanales > Solanaceae > Nicotiana > Nicotiana paniculata. Next base: position 34,310 of record ML319233.1, read on the forward strand.
GTGGCGAGACAAGGTGGCTATGTCAGGGATTGATTTGTGATGACTCGTGATGGTCTAGGGGCATTCTTGTTGTTGATATTTATATAGTGGTGCACTTAAACATTCTACGTGTTGTCCATTTTCTCAGTACTTAGTAGTTGGCATGAACTATGTTAGAACACTTGCACAAGCATACACGTAGTTAGTCACTCTTATCGGTTAAGAGGATGGATCTTGATATTGTTGAGTATTGATACACACCCTTGTTTACTTGTCTTTTATGCGAGAATGTCTCTATTGGCACGTGAGTCGTCACTGCAGTTATAAATTTATAATGAGGGCAGAGGATGCCAAGTGTTTAGGGTTCCGAAATTTGGACCCGTGAAAATGTGGATATTCTGAGGTTCGGTACCTCATGGAGGTTATTGGCTAAAACCTGGTGTGAAAGTGGTCTTTTTTGTTGAGTTGATACTTGTCTTTCCTTTATCTATGATTCACCGGACTTAAACTGTGTTCAGTTCATTCTACTGTGTCGTTATTATGGTGTTCCACTTTTAGTTGTTGCTTTCCTTTTTCTTACTGTAAATTACCGTATTATTTTGTCATTTTGCGTAGTCTTAATATAGATAGCATACTCTGTTGTTTCTACACTTATACTTTTCAAGGTTATCTAGTCCAGTAGGTGTTTTGACTGTCCCTCGTAACTACTACTCCGAGGTTAGCCTTGATATTTGTTGGGTACCACTGTGTTGTACTCATACTACACTTCTACATATTTTTGTGCAGATCCATGCATTTCGAAGTCAGTTGAACGTTAGCTAGTTGTGTGGATTGTTGCTATGGAGACTCAAGATAAACCTGATGCTGCGTTCGCAAGCTTCAGAGTCACCTTCTAGTTTTTTGTATTGCACTATTTATCCTTATTTCGGAATAGTTGTATTTAGAGGTTTTCCAGCAAACTCTTTAGAGCTTATGACTTGTACTACCGGTTTTGGGATTAGAAAATTGTATAGAGATTCCTATTTCGAAATTTTTATATGTTCTTTTAAATATTTTTGTTATTCAGTTAATGTTCGGATTACCTAGTCCCTAAGACGAGGTTCCATCACGATACCCAGCGGAGGAAAAATTGGGTCGTGACATATATACAATCCCACCACCACATCCTATGACGAGGCCAAACAATGAGACACCATCTCATGGTTACGATGGCCAATACTAATATCTAAATATGGCTTTCAGGGTCTCGGCTCCATACAATCAAAATCCTCAGTACGAGTCACCAGTGGAAACTGAAAAAGGCTGCTAAGACGGTGAGCCAAATGAGATGGCCAGAAAAATGAAAATTCTCAAGCAGAACATATAAGGACTAGGTGGTCACAAAAGTGTTTCATTCAATGATCTATGCATGTTCCCTCACATCCATTTCCACCAGGGTTCAAGACCCAAAATTTGAGAAATATGATGCACACGGCGACCCCATATCCCACTTGGAAAGGTACTGCAACCAGCTGAGGGGTGCAGGAGGAAAAGAATAATTGCGAATGGCTTATTTTGGGGAGAGTCTTGCGAGGTTTTCCTGTGAATAGTTTATTGACCAAGATATCTCTCACTGGCATGTTTGGGACGACATGGCACAATCCTTCGTCAACAATTTCAGTATAACATTGATATTGCGTCGGATCGCAATTCCCTGTCCAATATGAAGAAAAAGTCGACGGAAAGCTTTAGGGAGTATGCCATCAACTGGAGGGAGCAAGAGACTAGAGTTAAGCCACCCATGGATTACCACGAGTTAATTATTGCATTTTTGGAGGCTCAAGAGCCTGATTACTTTCAGAACATGATGTCAGCGATGGGTAGACCATTTGCAGAAGCAATCAAAATAGGAAAGATAGTCGAAAATGACCTCAAGACTGGCAGAATTGTAAGTCAAGCTGCTCTCAAAGTCACCACCCAACCAATCCAAAATGGGTTGGGATCTAGGGAAGTTCAAAGAAAGGCATCGCACCCTTATGTGCAAGTTCAGTAGGGGCAATCCAGCTACCCTCAACATTATTATTCCCCACCAATTCCTCAGTACTCTATGGTCCCACCACAACATACAGTGTTTAATGCCCAGTCTTATGCTCGACCTCCTAATCAACAGGTACGGGAACCATCTCCAAGGATCCCCCGACCTAAGCAACAAAATTTTCGAGCACCCTACAATGCTCGTCCCAGGTAGGATTATGGTAGAGAGTAGTGTCGGTGGAAAAATTCACTCCATTGGTTGAATCATACTTTAGTCTATTCCAAAATCTGAAGTAGATGTGCGTGATTGGACCCATTTCTCCCCACCATATGCATCTCGATTCACATGGATTCCAAGCAAACGCTATATGTGAATATCATTCACGTGCCCGGGGGCATAGCATTAATGATTGTTGGACTATGAAAAGATTCGTAATAAGACTCGTCACTGAAAAGTTAATTATGGTGACAAATAGCGAGGACCCTCCTAATGTGACAAACAACCTGTTTCCAGCTTACAATGATGTTCATTTTATAGGAATGATTGGCCGAGATCAAGAATACAAGTTGGTTGGTCCAGCAGAAATGGTAGTGGAACGATTTAAGAGGGAACCAAATTGGAAATAAATCCAAGACGATATGCACCATTGATTGTGAAAGGTTCCTCGAGCTCATAAAAGGAAACTTTATTTGTTCCAAAAATCTCGAGGTTGGAAGTTCGCTCTAGTGTTCCAATCCCAAGGTTGTATATCCTGGGAGGCCACCCCGTCACAAGGCAGAATCAGGATGTTAACAAAGGTATAACATAGCTAATCACAATCAAGCCCTCCATACAACCCCGTGGGAAAAACACGAAAACCATTCCTTGGAACTACAACAAAATTGTGGTCACCTACAAAGGCAAGGAAATCATAGAAGAAGTGGGGGAAACTGGAGGTTTGATTCGATCGGGGAGGTGTTACTCTCCAGAAGAGTTAAGGAAGGCCAAGCATATCAGAGAGGCCAAATGCCAATAAAGAAACCAGTCACTGAAGAAGAGGCAGAAAAGTTTTTGAAAAAGTTGAAAGTTTAGGATTACTCAGTCATTGATCAGCTGAGAAAGACTCCTGCCCAAATCTCACTATTACCCTGCTCATACATTCGGAAGAGAATGCCCGCGTACTAATTAAGATCCTGAAAAAGTCACATGTCTCAAAGAAGACGACAGTGAATCAGTTAGAGAAGATGGCCAACAGATTTTTTGAGGTGAACAGAATCACCTTTACTGATGATGAACTCCCCGAAGAAGGAGTCCAGCACAATAGGGCTTTATATCTGACTGTCAAGTGCGAGGGGCACTATGTAAAGTGAGTCATGGTTGATGGAGGCTCGAGCGTAGATTTATTACCTCTCTCCACCTTGAAAGGCATGAAGATCAATACAGACAGAATCCGACACAACAACGTCCGCATTCGGGCTTTTGATGGCTCAGCGAGAGACACCATTAGAGAGATCCTCCTCACCATGAAAATTGGGCCGGTTGATATTGAAATTGTCTTCCAAGTAGTGGACCTGGAAACTTCTTATAACTTTCTTCTTGGAAGGCCATGGATCCATATGGCTCAAGCTGTGCCATCCACCTTGCATCAGATGCTCAAGTTCGAACATGATAGTCAAGAAATTATTGTTCACAGAGAAGACAAGTCATCCATTTATAAAGACCTGTTAATCCCATGTTTTGAGACCAAGGAAAGATGTGAATCCATTGTCTATCAGGCTTTCGAAATGGTTGTTGTGGACCATGTTGAGGAAGGAAAGCACATTCTGCATCCTCGTCCACATCTGTAATGGTGGCTGAACTTATATTGAGACAAGGTTATGAGCTAGGAAAGAGCTTGGATGCATCATTGCAAGGAATTTCGGAACCCATTTCTCTGTTCAGTAACAAGGGCGCTTTTAGCATAGGTTTCAGGCCAAGACAAGCAGATGAAGACAAAGCCAAGCACCGCAAAAAGCATGGGTGGGTATTGCAGCAACCTATCCCTCACATTTTCTACACTTTTGTCACGCCACGACTCCAAGGGGGTCAAAATTCCTCGACACGGAAAGCATTGATGAAATTTTTCATGACCCAGCAAGATGGTTTTTGAAGTGAATATGATCCAGGATAGTGAAGGCACTAGTCGTGCCGATATGCAATTAATTGGCTCAAACACCATGCTCAACAACTGGGAAGAACCTTCTCTCCCCACAAGGAAGGAGTCTTGGTAGTTTGTTTTTGCAACCTTTTTAGCATAATGGGGCACTTTCAGGGTTGTAATCCAAACATCTCAGTATGATTATTTTGTTTTGATGTTAACCCTTCTATACTTTCAAATTCAATAAAAAAAACAGTTCAGTTTAGTATTAAGTTATGTATCTTTTCTTTTTTCTAATTCCTCGTCATTTTGTTTCTATTTCAGTTTTGTTAATGCATGCTTTAATAACATGACATGCATGCGAAAGTCATGAAGAAGTTAGAGAAATACCGATAAGCATTCACACTGAACAAAAAACCAGAGATGCCTTGATTCAACTTGTATTTGAATACAGAGATGTGTTTGCTTGGTCTTGTGATGATATGTCGAGTTTAAGTGATGACCTAGTGGTCCATAAGTTCCCCACGTATCTTGATTTTTTACCAGTCCAACAAAAGCAACAAAAATTTAAAACGGACATGAGTGATAAAATCAAAGAGTAAATAATGAAGCAACTGAGTGCTAATGTGGTCATCGTCGTTCGATTCACCACCTGGGTGACAAATGTTATGCATGTGACAAAGAAGGATGGAAAAACCAGAGTCTGTGTTGACTACAGAGACATGAACAAAGAAAGTCCAAAGGATAACTTTCCTTTACCAAACATCCACATCCTTGTAGATAATTGCACAAAGAACGAGATACAATCTTTCGTGGATTGCTATGCGGGTACCACCAGATTCTAATGGATGAGGATGATGCAGAAAAGACCACTTTCACCACTCCATGGGGTACTTATTGTTACAGGGTCATGACATTCAATTTGAAGAATGTAGGATCAACTTACATGAGGGCCATGACCACCATTTTCCATGACATGATGCACAAAGATATTGAAGCATATGTCGATGAAGTTATAATAAAGTCAAAGACACATAATGATCATGTGCGCGATTTGAAAAAGTTCTTTGAACGGATGCAAAGGTATGACCTTAAGATCAATCTATCCAAGAGTACGTTTGGGGTTCCATCTAGGAAACTACTCGATTTCTAGTCATCCGGAGAGGCATCGAATTAGATCTATCTAAGATAAAGTCCATTCGAGATCTGCCACAACTGAAGAACAAAACTAAATTCATGAGTTTGCTCGGGAGGTTGAACTACATCAGTAGGTTCATTTCTCAACTCACAACCATATGCGAGCCCATCTTTAAGTTGTTGAAAAATGATGTTTTTGTTAAATGGACGGACGACTGCCAAAAAGCATTTGACGGGATCAAAGACCATCTGTCGAAACCCTCTGTATTTGTCCCACCTGAATGAGGTAGGCCTTTTTTTATATCTATCAGTGATGGATAGTTCCTTTGGATGCATTCCGGGGCAACATGATGCGACAGACATAAAGGAACAGGAAATCTAATATTTGAGCAAGAAGTTCACAAATTATGAGGTTAAGTATACCCTTTTAAAAGGACTTATTGTGCCTTGACTTGTGTCGCTCAGAAGATGAGGCATTATCTTTTTGGCCTACACTACTTACCTCAAATTCATAATGGATCCTTTGAAGTACATCTTCAAAAATGCAATGCCCACTGGTAGGCTTGCAAAATGGTAAATTCTGCTCATGGAGTTTGACATCGTCTATGTTACTCGCACCGCAATGAAAGCACAGGCTTTGGCAGATCAGTTGGCAGAGAATCCAGGTAATGATGATTACAAGCCACTAAGCACGTACTTCCCAGACGAAGAGGTAACCTCAATAGAGGAAGTAGTTCCGAGAAACAGCCATGTATGGAAAATGTATTTGATGGAGCTGTCAATATCAAATGAGTTGGGATCGGGGCAATCCTCATCGCACCTATTGTACAACATTACCCGACAACGGCACGACTTTGATTTTTTTGTAGTAATAATATGGCAGAATACGAGGCTTGTATCATGGGTCTAAAAACAATCCTCGATCTGGATGTGCATGAACTATTGGTTATGGGAGATTCTGACTTGATTATCCGACAAGCCCAAGGCGAATGAGAGACTTGAGAATCAAGCTTATTTCATATAGATAAATGTGTGCAAGACCTTAGAAAAAGATTCAAGTCCATCGAGTTCAGGTACATCCCCAGGTTTCACAATGAGCGAGTTGATTCCTTGGCTACCTTAGCCTTGATCCTCCCTTATTCAGGCAACACTCATATTGATCCATTGAAAATCCACGTTCGAAATCAACACGGTTATTGTAATACAATTGAGGCAGAACCAGATGGTGAACCTTGGAATCATGATATAAAACGATTCATGAAACAAGGGAATACCCAGAACATGCCATGGGAGATCAAAAAAAGAACTATAAGGCGGCTCGCCAGTGGTTTCTTCCTGAATGGGGAAAATCATGTACAAAAGGACCCTAGACTTGAAACCGTTGAGATGCATAGATTCCACAGAAGCTGAGCAGATCAAGAGTGAAGTGCATTAGGGGGTATGTGGACCTCACATGAATGGATATGTTTTGGCAAAGAAGATTCTGCGGCAGGGTATTATCGGCTTACTATAGAGCAAGATTGGTTTAGTTCTGTTCTCAAGTGTCACCAATGCCAAATTCATGGCGACATGATTCACTTGCCTCCATAAGAATTGCACCCCATGTCCTCTCCTTGGCCTTTCATTGCTTGGGGAATGGATGTTATGGGGCCAATCGAGCCAAAGGCTTCAAATGGGCATAGATTTATTGTGGTTTCCATTGATTAATTCACCAAGTGGGTGGAAGCACTTCCTTTAAAAGCAGTCACTAAGAAAGAAGTGTTAGACTTTGTTCATTCCAACATCATCTATCATTTTGGTATCCCAAAGACCATTATCATTGACAATGCAGCCAATCCAAATAGTCATTTGATGAAAGGGATATGCGAGTAATTTAAAATTGTGCATCGCCATTCTACCCCTTATCGATCAAAAGCCAATGGAGTCGTTGAATCGCCTAACAAGAAAATCAACGAGATTCTTAGGAAGATGATCTAAGGGTCCAGGAAATGGCATGAAAAGTTGACTTTTCCTCTTTTGGGATACTACATGACTGCACGCACATTTGTTGGTGTAACTCTTTATCTGCTGGTATATGGAAATGAAGATAACACCGGCTAAAGTTGAAATTCCCTCTTTTTGAATCATTGTAGAATTATAGATTGAAGACACAGAATGGGTAAAGACCTATTTGGAACAGCTAATACTGATTGATGAAAAACGACTAGCAGCAGTGTGTTTCGGCCAATTACCAGCAAAGAATGGCATGCGCGTATAACAAGAAAGTACGCCCAAGGCGCTTTGAGGTAGTCCAGATCGTTTTGAAATGTATCCTTCCACACTAGGCAGAAGCTAAAGGAAAATTTGCCCCGAACAGGCAAGGACCCTACATTATCAAGAAAGTGTTACCAAAAAGGGCCTTACACTTGGTTGATGAAGAAGTTTGGGTACCAGACATGACCATTAATGCAGATGATGTCAAAAGATATTACGTATGATATCCCACTATAGAACTTTCATGCATAATTTTATCAGATCGAGATGACGAAGACTATCATTGCTCAATATCCCAAATAGGTGTCACCCTTTTGTTAACCCTTTTCAGTTGTGTTTGTCTTCTTTGTTTTCCCTCTTTATAGATCCTGGGTACTTGAAAGAAAAAAGAAAAAAAAACCCAATCAAACAACAAATCTTCTGAGTCAGTGAACTACGTTCGGCCTGATTCCGAAAGGATATGTAGGTAGTCTTACCCTGGGTTCAGTCCCACCATAACAAAAAATCCATTTCCCCAATATACCAAAATTGGGGCAGATTTTTGTTTTATTTATTACAGTATCTTTGTAAAAATGGTTCCAAATATTGTAATTCAGTTCAGGGTTCTTTTTACCTTTTCCCCATCAAGACCTTCTGATTGATGTTTGAGAATTTCTGAAGTCCCCACGCCTAGGGCGTTGGACAACCCGCCGCATGCAGTATCTTAGTTAAGATCCCAAGAAAAATGAAGAATAAGAAGAAGAAGAAGAAGAAGAAGAAGAAGAAAACAAATGAGAAAGTTTTACTGGTGAAAACACGTATGGGCACCGTAAGACAAGAGTGAGCAGAGAAATGAGAGAGTCTTATTGGTGAAAACCCATACGGGCACCATAAGGCAACGGTGAGTAGAAAAATAAGAGAGGTTAGTTACCGAAAACCTGCAAAGGACGCTACTAGCCGAATGAGGGTCTTTGATACTCCGACATGAGCACAACCAAGAACTCGATTTCAAGATGAATGTTTGCAATAAATTTTGTGAATTAAACAACTCAGATGGATTAGGCGTCCAGTTCAAAATGCATGTCATGATTCATTAGAGTCGGCACATACCTCCAGATATGTCTCCCTATTCGTTTCCCTAAAAGGGACACCTTTTGTTTATACACAATGCTTTTTCACTTTCAATTATTCTTCTATTTTTACCCATAATTTTCTTTAAGTCCCTTTCGGTCTAATCTTGCATCAAAATCAACGCAAATAAACGGCTGCAAAACTGGATACAATTTTCTCGTAGTATAAAGCACAAGTTGGAGCATATACGGCATTGAAAAAGGCACGAAGACTTGCTTCATGGGAGAATTTGATAAGCACTACAGACACAAATTGGTACTGGGTGCAGGACAACTAGGTTTGATTTTAAAAGAAAATTGCCTTTCCTTAGGGACAAGGGTTAGAGGTACCATAGACATTCAGTTATGAAACAGTCCGGGAAACGTCGGAAAGCCAAGGTCTCCAGAAAGCGATACACATTATTCGAGCATCTCGGTACCACACTGACAGAATCAGTCCTTCGACATAAGCATTCGTGAATTAAAACTACTCAGGGCATCAAGGCCATAAACCTACCACCACTTTGAAAGCTCATAATTATTCTTTATTTGAAACAGGAACAAAGCAGTGCAGAATGGCGGTTCTCAAAGAACGAACGGCACCAAAGGTAAGTTCCTCAAAATCTCCATTTTCCTTTTATTTTTAGCACGTCTCACTACCGTTCATACCACTCACGTTCGCAGCTTAACTCGGGTAGAACCTTTTTCCTAGGGGATCATCTCATATTTCTGGGTAGAAGTATTCTTCACTCAGGTCGTTTATGTAGCTTAACTCGGGTAGAACATTTTCGCCTAGGGGGATCCAGCTCATATCTTTGGGTAGAAGTACTCTTCGCTTATTTCTCCTCAGTAATACAGGGTTCTAACCTCTGGTTATATTCTTTTCAGTAATACAGGGTACCAACCTTGGTTACATTTTTCTTTCAGTAATACAGGGTACCAACCCTTGGTTACATTTACTCCTAGTAATACAGGGTACCAACCCCTAGTTACATCCCATCAGTAATACAGGGCACCATACCCTGGTTACATTTCTTCTTAGTGATACAGGGCGCCAACCCTTGGTTACATTCTCTTCCTAGTGATACAGGGCACCAACCCTTGGTAACATCCCTTCCTAGTAATACAGGGTACCAACCCCTAGTTACATCCCTTTCAGTAATGCAGGGTACCAACCCCTACATTTCCTTCCTAGTGATATAGGGCGCCAACCCCTGGTTACATTTCCTTTCAATAATACAGGGTACCTACCCCTAGTTATATTCATCTTAGTAATATAGGGTAATAACCCCTGGTTACATTTTCTCTCAGTAATACTGGGTACCAACCCCTGGTTACATTTCTTCCTAGTAATACAGGGTTCCAACCCTCGGTTACGTTCCTTTTCAGTAATACAAAGTGCCAACCCCTGGTTATTGTTTCCTTTAAGTAATATAGGATACCATCCTCTAATTCCATTTCCTTTTGGTAACGCATGGTAGTAACCCTGGTTGCATATCCTTACATAGCTAGTTTATATTATTGTCTGTGTCTTCCTTTCAGAAAATTAGATAGTTTATAGCTTCTCTAATAACTCACAAAAATTTTCTAGTGCCAAACTGGGGCAGAAAATTTTTGTTCCTTTTGTGTGTATTCGATGGTTTTGCAGGCCCCGCCATAGAGTACATGTGACGAGTAAAGCTTGCAGTTTCAGTTTCTGATCAGAAGAAAGAGGTCTTTCGATCACAAGATAGTTGGAGTTAGATTTGATAATGTGTCAGCAACCCAGCTTTTGAAGTTTCACTTTACCAATTCTGATCGGGAAATCAAGCAATCGAGAATGAGCCATACTCTTTTCTTCAAAGAGCATCAAGATCCAATCTAAGGTCAACATAAGAGAGCAAGTCAAGAATCAAGATTTTACTCCAGAAGACACATAGATAGGAATTTTATAACTCTTAGCTTGCAGGCATATATAATTCTCTTTTTTTTTTCTTTTGATGTAAGCAGCAAGTGACAGTAACAGCAGCAACAGCAGCAGCAGTCTTAAATCCGGTGTCCGATAGTCCCAGCTACCAAAATTTTCCCAGAATTACACTGACCTGATTCCTTCATAGCCAAGGGTATGTAGGCAACCTCGGAAGCAAGGTTCGGTGACATTTTTCAAAAATTCTTTCATTGGAGTGATACACGAGCAAAATTAGCTATGGAATTCACTTTCTTTGCACGAAACTCTTCATGTTCTCGAGCAAAGAGGGACAACTGTGAATACCTAATTTTTGCTCTTTCTTTCTCCTACATTACACTCTTTTAAAGCTTATTGTGTGTGTTTATAGATTTTAGAATTAGACTATTAATTAGGTTGTTAAGGGGGTTAAAAGGATTGAATTTTTACATTTGTTATCCAAATTGGGCCGATTTTGTAGGAAAATCAGGAGCCCAAATTGTTTGACCCAGGTCCAATGAATGGCCTGCCAAGGTTTGGTTCAAAATGACCTAGTTTTACGCTAAACTGCGTTGTTTCACTAAAGTATTATCAAGATCAAATCTTAGCCATTCATCTTTATTGATCTAGCGGCCTAAAATTGATCTCTTTCTACGTATATAAGCTTGCAAAATCATATTTTTGACCATTATTTTCACCCTCCCAAACCCTAATTCCTTTCTTTCTTCCCTCTCTATTTTCCAGCCATTGTCCACCTTTGCCCCGCCGCGCAGGCCCGCCGGCCGTCGCCTAAATCCCATAAACCTTACACCAAACTCCTCTTCTTCTACCCCTCTACCCGTATCCAAATCCTAAATCTCCAAAACCCTCACCTATATCCCTTAATCTAGCTTTAACTGAAACCATAGTCGCCAATTTCTCCTCATATTCTTCAAGTTTGAGAGCTCACCACCACTTAATACCTATACGAGTGTGTAGGTCTTCCCCTGATCTACCGTTCTTTCTTGGCTTAAAGTCAAAACTTCGGTGGCTAAATTTGGCGGGTTGCCGGCCACTTCTGCTTTGGCTCGAACAAGCCTTTCTTGTTATTGAGTTCGTTATTCGAGTTCAGTTTGAGTGGAGTTGATAGTGACGGTCCAGCAAGAAGAAGAGCATGTCTGACGTCAAAACTTCATCCAACACTGCCCAAATCATCACCACTGCTGCACCACCACTATCTCGGGAACTTGAGTTTCTGGTACACCCTAATCCCTTGTGTCCATTTTATTTTTATTTTTTTTCTGTTTCATTGTAATTTGCTTAGGTCTAAAATTTTTGATTTTCTTTTTTGTTCGATCATGTATTTTATTTATCTTAAGTTAGTCGTTAGTTAGTTTAGAGTCAGTAATGATTAGTCGTCGCTCATTGATTTTGAATTATTGTGATGTTCGTTCATTTAGTTCATTGCTTCAATCGGATTCCTATCTCGTAAGTTCTGCTAGTGGTATTTGACATTAGTTTTAGATTCAAGTTTGTAAATTTTAGATTCAACTGCAGTTTCTGTTATTTCACGTTTAATTCATCGTGCGAATTAATTGAAGTTTCAGCATTTTTTCAACAAAATCGCTGGTCAATTTAGTTAAATTGTAGGTTTAAAGTTTGTTTCTCATGTGATTATTGTCCACTATGGTGAATTTTATGTTAAATAGAGTTTGTTGATATAGTTAGACATTTAACTAAGATAGTCAGTCACTCGTTTGATTCCTTTGTTGTTGGTTTTTTTATTGTAGTTGATCTTTCGCTCAATTAGGATCATTTTGTTTGAGATGCACATGTTTCGTGGTCGAATTTAACAGTAAGTTAAAGCATTCTTAATATATATGTGGTATGATTTTGTTTAGTTTAGCTTACTGGTTTGAGTTTTGGTTTGTTGGTAAAGTTTTGCTGTTTTACTACCAGATTTGGCCAATCCAAGTCTGGTTTGAGGTCTATTTCTACTAAATAAATGAATAGAAGATAAATGGGAAGGGTAGTAAGGGGATACTTGAGTGTAGGGCCTTTTTCTGGTTGTTTTTACTATTGAGGACTGTTTTTGGAGTATAATACTCCAAAAGGCTGTCCAAATTTAGTGAGGAAAACTGTTCATTGGACAAAATTCTGATTTTGGAAAGATTTTTGGTCAAAATTCTGATTTTGGACAGATTTTTCATCAAAAATCTATCATTTTGGATAGTTTTTTGGCCCAATAAAATCTGTCCCAAGGTCCTTTCTCTTCCTATATAAATAAGGGTTATTTTCCTTATTTCTACACATCTTTTACACATTAAAGGAACATTGAACTTGAGAGAAAAATCTTCAGCTGAACATCCAATAGCAAGCTGTAATTGTGAAATTTGTGAGTGATTCTTAAAGCATAAAATCATTAGAAAAATAGACGAGTCGATAGAGCTTAGTTTTGAGTTTCATCTCTCAAAGTCACTATTTTTGTTGAGATTTCTGGGTTGTTTTAACACTTATTTGTTGCTGGATTGTTGTTGTTTCTGTTGTTTTCCTATTGCTGAGCTTCAATTCCTCCCCTTCTATTTTATTTTCTACTCTTCAGGTAACCTTCTAAACATTTATATTGCAGATTCTTTTTCTTTAATAGCAAATGATGAAAAGTTGGGCATTTTTAGATAGTTTCGAGCACTTTTCTCAAAGGATTCGTTGAATGTTTGAGTTCTAAAACCTGTATATTTGTAACCAGTTTCTTTATTGTACTTGAATAGTTTAGTTTATTTTGTAGTGTGCAGATCCGTCTATCCATGTTCCTCGTCGTTAGTTTGACCTATTTGGATCTAGTACGTAGTCTAAAAGAACAAAAGGGTAAATGTTTTAGTAGGCTGCAGTATGTCATTAAATTTTTCTATCTACAAAGTCATGTGCTTTTAGTCCTTGTTATGTTTGTATACTTCTGGAAGGTGGGTATGAAAAGTTGGTCATTTATCTATGTCAAAATTGCAATCTCTGTCCAAGGTGAATAGTATTGGTTACAAGAATATCCACATTTACTAAGTCTGAAAATAAAGGTAATTAATGGAGTAAGCTCAATCCTTATGGATAGTATCTGTACCTTGGTATATTGTGTAAGAATTTGACTTTAAGCTGTGATTTCTTAGTTGGCATGTAGTTTTACTTTGTTGTAAGGTTTTACTGGAAGTAGATGTTTGGTTTATCCTAAAATTAATTAAAAAAGGATAATCTTATGAGTATTAGGGACGTTCAGAAATTCTTAATGGACCAACATTCCCAAATCCAAATAGGTGGTGCGGGAATTTAATGAGATAAACCATTTGGATCAGATTTATTTTATTTTATTTTTCTTATTGCAAATTGGCCAAGTAGAGTTATTTCAGCAAGCCCAAGTTTAAAATAAACATAAGCTAGCACAAGTTTAATTATTCTATGTGAGTAAAGTAAAATTTAATATTGTATCCTTGCCTCTTGAATAAATAATTTAATTACTTAATCACTTCTAATAATTAGTTTACGTGATAGGCAATTCTATCCACATTTCAAATGTGGACCATATGTTCATACAGGATCCTTGGTCGATATTTATTTAATAATATAGTCATGTGTGCATTCCCGATCCTTAACTCTAAAATAATTAATTGTATTTAAACCATGTATATTGACACGTTCCTTGGTTTAGTACATATAATCAAATGAGGACCTTGTGTGCTTACACGCTTCTAGGTCAAAATTAATAAAATTCAGTTAATTATTAAAAGGCAATAGACAATAGTAATTTAAGGTAAATGACAGTTTTATCCAAATATAAATTAAGCCAAGTTTTAGTCAATAAAAGCGACCGTGATAGAACCACGAGATTCATGGAGTGCCCTACACCTTCTTTCTGGTCAATAGAATTTCTTACCTGATCTTTTGTTTTCACAGATCAATAAAAAATAGATTCAAGCCTTCCTTTGACTACGGATTCAAATAAAAGGTGACTTGGAACACCAACAAAATCAATTTCAAGTGGAGACTCTATAAATAAAATAATCCTTACTCAATTTTTTTACTTCAATTGGAAAAACCCTTTTATCCATAATCCACATTATATTGTTTTGCGAGTGGTAAAAAGGGGGTGTGACAATAGGCACCTTTCCTGTTGGAAAATCTACTAAGGACCAGGTTCCATTTTCTTTTAGGGCAGTCAACTATTAGGCCACGGCTTTAACCCACTTAGGATTCGTTGATGCTTCCTCATAGCTCATAGGCTTCTTCAGGCTGGTGATTTTGGAAAGATAAGATCTATACTTGGCTGAAACACCATCATGGTTTAACTGGTCTTGCATTGGATATCTGCAAGAAGGTCCAGCAGTTGAGCTTGTCAATGACCCATTGAACACATAGTCCTGCATCCAGACAGGTTCCTTCACAGTCCTGCTTGACCTCCTGAGTTGATATTCTGGATATGAAGAGATGACTGCTTCTGAAGGTATCTTTTGTGCATCTTCAAAAGCTCTAAAGGCATTTCTCCTTGTTGCAATGCATCTTCAAGGGCTGGTGAAGATAATGGAGACGGTGATTCTGCAGGAGGTGATGCCTCATGAGAGAATGCATCTTTAGATGGAGGAGTTGGTGTAGGTGGATCATCAATAATGTCAATGGGCATATCATAATTGATGATGTCTGTTTCTATCACTCCATTGGGAAACACCTACAACATTCCTTCTTTTAAGAGTTGAAAAGAAAATATGTTCTCCATGAACTTCATATGCCTGCCCAAAAAAAAGGTATTAGTCAAGATATTATATAGCCTGTAGCCTTTTTGAGATGAAGAATTGTCATGACCCATTTTTACACCTCTGAAAGGTGTCGTGACAGCACCTAGTCTCTACGACTAGGTAAGCCTATTATTGCGCAAAGATGAAAAGAAACATAATGATAAAAGCCAATAGTATAACTTCATAAGCAAGGATAGTGCCACTAGGTATATACAATAACATCACTCCCAAAACCCAAAATGTTCCCAGTCACAAGCTACTACAAATCTACATTGCTCTATAAAAAATGTCTGAAGAAAATAAGGGAAAATTTCTACGTGGGGGAATAGAAGGGGACTCCGAGGTCTGCGGACGCGAGCAAAAGTACCTTGAAGTCTCCTCAAGCAGAAACCACGCACTAAAATTGAGGATGATACCTCGTACCTAGATCAGCACACGAAAAACATATGCAGGAAAGGGCATGAGTACACCACAATGGTACCTAGTAAGTGCCAAGCCTAACCTCGGTCGAGTAGTGGCGAGGTTAGGTTAGGGCCCTACCGGAGTAAATATAATGAACTAAAGCAGTAAAAGATATAAATATATTCTACAGTAAAATAGTTAAGGAAGTTTACAGAAATAACACGCAGGGAAGCCCTTGGCCCAGAACAAAGAAATACCACAGGAAATATCCCGGGATACCGTTCCATAGTACCGAAATAATTATGCAGTACAGGGGAATCTCCTGGAATACGTCTGTAGTCCCAAAGTAAATATGCAATACAGGGAGATCTCCTGGAATATGTCCATAGTCCCAAAGTAAATATGCAGCTCAACAATGACATGACAATTATAGCATCGAAGTTTACAGTTTAGACTAAATGCAACCAAGGAAAACAAGAATCTTCCTAAACATGTTGCACATAAGTTCAAATAGACAGTCAGAACATGTTGGCACTCTTTCCTAATCTCAAAAAGGTAATTAGACATAGTAGTGCAGTTCAACCAAAAGAAAACAGTTTATGATTTAGAGGAAAAATGGATTTTTTACAACAGTATCTCGTGTACGTACTCGTCACCTCACGTACACGGCTCTCAGACATCAAACAGTACCAAACATCCTAAGGGGAAGTCCCCCCCCCCCACAAGGTTAGGCAAGCTACTTACCTCGAACCGCTCAAATCAACTTGAAACCACGCTCTTGCCACGATTATCCAACTCCAAATCAATTGCATAATGTAAATATAACTACAAGTAACTACTTTAGCTAATGAATTCGAAGTTAAGGCAAGAAAATAGGAAAAATGCCCACAACGTCTCCTCGGTCCCACGACTTGGAATCGGGTAAAAGTCACAAATTACGAACACCCATTCACTCACGATTCAAACCATACTAGTTTCACTCAAATCCGACTTCGAATCTACATTCAAATCTCAAAAATTCATTTTTTTTGAAGTTTCTACAATTTTTCCCAAATTTCCACCTCAAAGTACTAATCAAATGATGAAATCATTGATATATTCATGTATATTAACCTAATCCGAGCTAGAATCACTTACCCCGATGAATTTCTTGAAAACCCCACGAAAAGTCGACACAAACTAAGCTCCCTAGGTCCGATATGTGAATAATTCCCTAAACCTCATTTATATAGTGCATCATCTGAACTCCCACTGTGCGGTCCGCACAATTCCAAGCACGGCTGCACATCCCATCTCCTGCGGTCGCATAAAAATGTTGCGGCCGCACCCTTTGGTGGCTGCACTATCAGGCTTTAGTATTTTGACTAACTTTTTCTACAGATGTACAAATGATGACTTCTTTAGCTTTCTGGAAACTAGATAGAAAGAGCTAAAACTTTTGTTTTTGAATAATCTCAAATTCCTTGTAGATCAAAAGATATAGGCTTCCGAAGTCGGACCAGTGAATCTGCAGAACTTTCCCTAGAGTGCGGCCCCGCAAAATTATGTGGTCCACACCCCTCCTCCGCAGTCCGTGAAATTTGCTGAGGTCCGCATTTTCAAAGCACCAGAACAATACTAGAGTTCCAGAAATACCCGGACTCGCACAAAACTCATTCCGAAACACACCCGAGGCCTCAGAACCTCAACTAAAGGTACCATCAAGTCCTAAAAT
Organism: Nicotiana paniculata; assembly: GCA_005239505.1. Lineage (NCBI taxonomy): Eukaryota > Viridiplantae > Streptophyta > Magnoliopsida > Solanales > Solanaceae > Nicotiana > Nicotiana paniculata. Next base: position 51,691 of record ML319233.1, read on the forward strand.
ACCATACAAACTCAATCGAGCCCTCAAATAACATCAAACAATAACAAAAACATGAATCGCACACCAATTCAAGATTAATGAACTTGAAACATCAAACTTCTAGAACCGATGCCGAAACCTATCAAATTACGTCTGAATGACCTCAAATTTCACACACATGTCATAAAGGACACTACAAACCTATAGCCACTTTCGGAATCCCATTTCGGGATCGATATCAAAATTTCCACTACCATCCAAAATCGCCAAAAATCCAACTTTTGCCAATTCAAGCCTAAATCTACAACGGACCTACAAAACACATTCTGGAGGCGCTCCTAAGACCAAAATCACCAAAAGGTGCTAAAGGAATCGACGGAATTCCATTCCTGAACCGTCTTCACAAAATTCTGACTACGGTCCAAATTTTAAGACTTAAGCTCTCATTGAAGGGCTAAGTGTGTAACGACCCGACCGGTCATTTTGCATTATCGAACCTCGTTCCCCTAAATGAAACTTCCCATAGCATCTTATTATGATTTATGACTTGCGGGACTGGTGGTCCGGGATTCGGAAGTGTTTAAAGTGCTATAGGAACACTTGGTTCCTTAAGGTTGGCCTTTTAAGGCCAAGTTTGACTTCGGTCAACATTTTGGGTAAACGACCTCGAAATCGAGTTTCTTTGATTTCGGTAGTTTTGTATGATGATTTCGGACCTGGGCGTATGTTCGGAATGGGTTTCTGATGACCCGGGAGTTTTTTGGCGCCCAATATTGAAATAAGAAAATCATTAAGTTCCTATTGTGGTTTGGGACGTATTTTTGGGTTATCGAGGTCTGAACGGAATTCTAAGACCGGGAATATTTTCATTATGTCATTTATGACTTGCCTGCAAAATTTGGAGTCATTCTGAGTATTATAGGCCGGTTCGGCGCGTTGTTAGCGAAGTCTAGAAAACTTAAAGTTCCTAAGTTTGGTTCTAGGGGTTTTGAGGTGTGATTTTGAGTTTTAGCATTGTTTTGGGTGTTCTGAAGGCTCGAACGAGTCCGTGTTATGATTTGGGGCTTGTTGGTATATTTTGACGAGGGCTCGAGTGGGCTTAGGTGCCTCACGAACACCACACGAGGCCAAAAACCAGCTGAAATAGCTGCTGGTGCACCTGTTCTGGTGTTGACCACAGGTGCGGTTGCCCAGTCGCAGGTGCAGGACCGCTCCTGCGGTCCCAGCCTCGCAGGTGCGACCCCTAGTAGGCAGGCCATTTCTCTCAGGTGCGGACAAACTTCCGCAGGAGCGGAGCTGCATGTGCGGTCTCCACTCCACAGGTGCGGGCCCAGGCTTCCTCGTCCATTTTTGCAGGTGTGAGCCTTTGCTCGCAGGTGCGGTCCTCGAGCCGCAGGTGCAAAAACACTGTCAGACATTGTGTTTCTTAAATACGGGATTCTTCATTATTTCTTCACTTGTTCCTCCATTAGAACACCTTGAGATCTTGGGAAAAGGGCTCAACGACTCAACCACTGAAAGGTAAGTAGATTCTATCCTAGAGTTGGTTAATGCATGCATTCTTAGTAGGATTTAACTACTTAATTAGTGAAAATTTAGGAATTTGGGTAGTAACCTAGGGCCTACGAGAATTTAGAAAATTACTCGTGAATTAGCTATGAAATTAAGTAAAAATCATGTATTAATGATCCTTAGGCTATAGGTGAGTGTTTCCTTCGAGAATTTTTGGAATCCGAGCATGCGGGCCCGGGGTTGGGTTTTGGGATTTCTTCCAGAATGGTGAATTTGGCTAAATAATATGAGAATTACATGCTTTAAATATAAATTGATATATTTGTATAACATTTGTCTACTTTCGAGTCTGTGGGTGTCGAGTTCGAAGTTTCGGGCGCATTCTTGACCCGGGGAGTAGGTGCGACGCGAGGTGAGTCTCCTTTATAACCTTGTAAGAGGAAATTGTCCCCCTAGGTGATTTAAATGCTATAGGTGATAATTTTGGGTGCTACATACGTACAAAGTGACGAGAGTCTGTACGTAGCGGCTATTACTATTATGTCCGGGTAGTTAGGCCCACATCATGCCTTGTGTTTTTACTTGATATGAACTATATGCTTAATAAATTAAATGTTACATGTTGCTTACTTCCATAGGTCGTGCAAATTTGAGAAACTTGTAAGGAATTGTTCATTGAAAAGTAATTTAAAAAGGAAGACCGCTTCGCAATTTACATTCCGCGAGCGGAGTGTGATTTTCCCCCACTATTATGGGAACGGGCTGTACGCCACGGCGGATTGAGAGATGCACTTTTGGTACGGCCTGTTCGATCCTCGGCAGTGCATAGAGATGATTGAGAGATGCACTTTTGGTACAGGCCGTTCGATCCTCGACAGTGCATAGAGAGGATTGAGAGATTCACTTTTGGTACGGGCCGTTCGATCCTCGGCAGTGCATAGATGTGAGTACTTTTTGGAGAGGTGCACTTATGCTTCGGGCCGTTCGACCCTCGGCAGTGCACGAACATGACTATCTTGGACTCCGACCGGTTGTCCTTACCCTGCATGCGCATGATTTATGTGTTACTAAATTCATGGATATTGATTTGACAGATATTTGGGGGAAAGTGAAGTGGTAACTGTTTTATTCATTCCCAATACTTTCTTGGATTTCAGTACCTTATATATATATTTGTTGCTTCACTGCCTTTACATGCCTACCATTTCTATCATATTTTGAATTATATTGATGGACCGTAGTGGGTGTCATGTCGACCTCTTGTCACTACCTCTTTGAGGTTAGGAGGGATACTCACTGGGTATATATATATATATATATATATATATATATATATATATATATATATATATATATATATATATATATATATATATATAT
>ML319233.1:54605-70547 GCA_005239505.1 Nicotiana paniculata
TCACTACCTCTTCGAGGTTAGGCGGGATACTCACTGGGTACATATATATTTATGTACTCATTCTACGCTTCTGTACTTAATTGTACAGGTTCTGAGGCTGGTGCACCTGGTTGTCGGACCGGAGCTTGACTTGATATTAGACGGACCTGACTTCACGGTGAGCTGCTTTTCTCCTGGTGATCTCCGGCAGCACCATGGGGTTTTCTTTTGCTTATTTTCCGTCTATTTCCTTCAGACAGTGGGACTGTATATTATATCTTTTTTATATTCTGTTAGTATGCCCGTAGGAATTGTGACACTAGTTCCTAGCACACACGTGATAGTTGTTATGGATTTTAGGTTTGTACATATATTGGATCACGCCTCTTCATGACTGTTTTTGATTAAAACTGGCTATTTATCCTTGTCGAATCATGTTTTAAGTTTTAAAAACTGAGTATATTTAAAGTGTTTAATCTAATAAGAAGGAACCTTTAGTCAATTGAGAGTCGGATTGCCTGACCCCGCTGTTGGGCGCCATCACGACCTAAGTTAGGATTTTGGGTCGTGACAACATGGTATCAGAGCACTAGATTCACGTAAGTCTCACGAGTCACGGGCAAACCCAGTAGAGTCTTGCGGATCGGTACGGAGACGTCTGTACTTATCTTCAAGAGGCTATAGGGTGTTAGGAAACCTCTCTTTGTTCTTATTCTATTGTGCAGTCGATGATTTACTAAATTCATTCTTCTATTCTCTCACAGATGGTGAGGACGCATGCTTCTGATATTCCAGACCCGGGAAGGGCCGCTACCCCCGTTGTCCGAGGCCGCGGCAGAGGCCGGGGGAGGGCACTGGCCCGTGGTAGGGGAAGAGGGCGTCCCAAAGCTATTCCGGTTCTGCCACCAGAGGACCCTATTATAGAGGTGCAGGACGAGGTGCCTCCAGCAGATCCTGCTCTAGTAGACTTCATGACGGCGCCAGGCTTCCAGGAAATCATGGGCCGTATGATGAGATTTATGGACACCATGTCACAGGCTGGTTTATTTCCAGCAAATCCTGCCACTTCTCAGGCGGCAGGGGGATTCCAGACCCCTACTACCGGACAGCAGCATTACATCATACCCCGGTACACTTCCCGTGGGTGGGTTCTAGCCTATTGCAGCAGAACCTGAGCCTAGACCAGCTGCGGACGGTGATCCGCAGAAGTTATTAGATAGATGGACCCGACTGAACCCTCCAGTCTTTGGGGGTGAGCGAGGCGAGGATGCCCGGGACTTTGTGGACAGGTGCAAGGACAGACTGCACAATATGAGGATACTAGAGTCCCATGGAGTGGATTGCACTACCTTCCAGTTAGAGGAAAGAGCTCATAGGTGGTGGCAGCCCTATATTCTCAGCAGGCCAGCAGATTCTCCTCCTATGACTTGGGAGCAGTTCACGCAGATGTTTCTAGATAGGTATATTCCACCTTCTGAGAGGGAAGATCTACGGTATCAGTTTGAGCGGCTAGAGCAGGGGCAGATGTCAGTGACAGATTATGAGGCCAGATTTTTAGAGTTGTCTCGCCATGCACTCATGATACTACCTACTGATATTTGTGTACTCATGATACGCTTTTGTACTTAATTGTATTGGTTCTGAGGCTGGTGCACCTGGTTGTCGGACCGGAGCTTGACTTGATATTAGACGGACCTGACTTCACGTTGAGCTGCTTTTCTCCTGGCGATCTCCGGCAGCACCATGGGGTTTTCTTTTGCTTATTTCCCGTCTATTTCCTTCAGACAGTGGGACTGTACATTATATCTTTTGTATATTCTGTTAGTATGCCCGTAGGACTTGTGACACTAGTTATTGGCACACACGTGATAGTTGTTATGGATTTCGGGTTTGTACATATATTGGCTCACGCCTCTTCATGACTGTTTTTTATTAAAACTGGTTATTTATCCTTGTCGAATCATGTTTTAAGTTTTAAAAACTGAGTATATTCTAAAGTGTTTAATCTAATAAGAAGGAACCTTTAGTAAATTGAGAGTCAGCTTGCCTGACCCCGCTGTTGGGCGCCATCACGACTTAAGTTAGGATTTTGGGTCGTGACAAAGTGTCCCAAAACATTCCGAAACTCCCAACCAATCATCCCGACAAGTCACAAAGGCAAAAATAGATATGGGGAAAGCAGTTATTAGGGGATCGGAGCTCTAACTCTCAAAAAGACCGGTCGGGTCGTTACATCCTCCCTATCTTAAAATAATTGTTTATCCTTGAACGAGTATAAAGACATACTTGAAGTTGTGAAAATATGCGGGTAACGTCGCATATCCTGCTCGGTCTCCCAAGTCTCCTCCTTGACCGGTTGATCCCTCCACTGGACCTTCACTGAAGCAATGTACTTTGACCTAAGCTTTCTGACCTGCCTGTCCAAAATAGCTACAGGCTTCTCAACATAAGATAGATCCTTGTCCAACTGGACTGAGCTGAAATCCAATACATGAGTCGGATCAACCTGATACTTCCGGAGCATAGAAACGTGGAATACCATATGGACTCCTGCCAGGCTGGGAGGTAAGGCAAGCTCATAAGCAACCCCCCAACACACTGCAATATCTCAAAAGGACCAATGTACCTCGGTCTCAGCTTTCCCTTCTTCCCGAACCTCATAACGCCCTTCATAGACGATACCCAAATCAAGACCCGCTCTCCAACCATAAATTCCAAATCCCGAACCTTCCAATCCGCATAACTCTTCTGTCTATACTAGGTTGTACGAAGTCTATCCTGGATCACCTTCACCTTATCCAGGGCATCCTGAACCAAATCTGTACCCAACAATCGGGCCTCGCCCAGCTCAAACCAACCCTTTAGGGACCGACATCACCTACCTTACAAAGCCTCATAAGGTGGCATCTGAATGCTGGACTGGTAACTGTTGTTGTAGGAAAACTCCGCAAGTGGAAAGAATTGGTCCCATGACCCTCCAAACTCCATCACACAAGCACGAAGCATATCTTCAAGAATCTTAATCATGCGCTCAGAGTGCCCGTCCATCTGAGGGTGAAAGGATGTGCTCAGCTCCACCCTAGTACCCAACTACTACTGTACGGCTCTCCAAAACTGTGATGTGAACTGTGTACCTCTGTCTGAAATGACGGATACTAGGATACCGTGAAGGAGGAAAATCTCTATAATATAAATCTCAGTCGATCTCTCTGAATAATAAGTAGTCAACACTGGGATAAAATGAGTTTCCTTGGTCAGCCGATCCACGATCATCCAAATAGCATCGAACATCCTCAAAGTCCGTGGGAGTCTAACTACAAAGTCCATGGTGATCTGCTCCCACTTCCACTCTGGGATCTCTAACCTCTTAAGTAAGCCACTCGGTCTCTGATGCTCATACTTAACCTGCTGACAGTTGAGACACTTGGCTACAAACCCAACGATATCCTTCTTCATCCTCCTCCACCAATAGTGCTGTCTCAAATCCTGGTACATCTTCGTGGCACCTGGATGGATGGAATACTACGAGTTTTAGGCCTCCTCAAGAATAAACTCCCAAAGCCCATCTACATTGGCACACATACCCCTTCCTGCTTCCTCATCACGCCATCATCACCAATAGTCACATCTCTAGAATCACCCCGTCGAACTTTGTCCTGAAGAATAGAAGATGGGGATCATCATACTGGCGCTCCCTAATATGGTCGTAGAGAGAAGACCGAGCGACCACACAAGACAATACTCGGCTCAGCTCGGCTCTGAAATATCCAACCTCAAGAACTGACTGGCTAAGGCCTGAACATCCAACGCTAAGGGCCTCTCTACTGCCGGAAGATATGCCAAACTCCCGAAACTCTCTACCCGGTGACTCAAGGCGTCGGCCACTACATTGGCCTTCCCCGGGTGGTACAATATAGTGATATCATAGTCCGCTGATGCAAATTAAGGTCCTTTCGCTTCAATAGGTGTTGCAAACTCCGGTGATCAGTGTAGATCTCACAAGGAACACCGTACAAATAATGACGCCAGATCTTCAAGTCGTGAACAATAGTTTCTAACTCGAGATCATGGATAGGGTATTTCTTCTCATGCACATTCAACTATCTAGACGCGTAGGCAATCACCCTACCATATTGCATCAATACACAAGGCCAATCCTCGAGGCATCACCACAGATAATGCAAGGCCCCGAACATGTAGGCAATACTAATATTGGGGTTGTAGTCAAAGATGACTTGAGCTTCTGAAAGCTGTCCTCACACTCCTCGGTCCACTTGAACGGAGCACCCTTCTGGGTCAGCCTGGTCATAGGTGCTGCAATAGATGAAAACCCCTCTACAAAACGACGGTAGTACCCCGCCAAACCAAGGAAACTAAGGATCTCTTTAGCGGATGATGTTCTAGGCCAACTCTACATTGCCTCCACCTTCTTCGGATCTACCTTGATCCCATCACAAGACACTACGTGACCCAAGAATGCCACTGAATCAAGCCAGAATTCACACTTAGAAAATTAAGCATATAATCTCTTCTCCCTCAATGTCTGAAGCACGGTCCTCAGGTGCAGCTCATGATCTTCCTGAGACCAGGAATACACCAGAATGTCATCAATAAACACAATGATGAAAGAATAAAGATAAGGCTGGAATACACTGTGCATAAAATGCATGAAGGTTGTTGGGCCATTGGTCAGCCCAAATGACATGACAAGAAACTCATAATGACCATATCTGGTTCTGAAAGCAGTCTTTGGAATATCCGGCTCCCGAATCTTCAACTGATGATAGCTAGAACGCAAGTCAATCTTGGAAAACACCCTGGCACCCTGTAACTGACCAAATAAATCATCGATGCGAGACAAAGGATACATGTTCTTCATTGTAACCTTGTTCACTTGGGGATAATCAATATACATACGCATAGAACCATCTTTTTTCTTCACAAACAAGACCGGATCACCCCAAAGAGACACACTAGTCCTGATGAAACCCTTATCAAGAAACTCCTTCAACTGCTCTTTCAACTCCTTCAACACAAGAGGAGCCATACGGTAAGGAGGAATAGATATGGGCTGAGTGCCCGGCAATAAATCAATGCCAAAATCAATATCTCTATCAGGCAGCATGCCTGAAAGATCAACTGGAAAAACACCAGGGAAGTCCCTCACTACCGGAACTGACTCAACTGTAGGGATATCAATACTGACATCTCTCACGTAGGTCAAATACGCATCACACCCCCTTTTCAACCATTCATTAATCCTTAAGGAATGAAATAACCATGCGGGGAGTATACTCTAAGGTATCTCTCCACTCTAATCACGGTAAGCCTGGCATAGCCAGCGTCACGGTCTTAGCGTGACAATCAAAAATAGCATAATGGGGCGAAAACCAGTCTATGCCCAAGATAACATCAAAATCTACCATACTGAGTAATAACAAATCGGCGGTGGTCTCAAAACCACTAAGAGTAATCAAACACGACCGATATACGCGGTCCACCACAAGAGAATCTCCCACAGGAGTAGATACATAAACAAGTGAACTCAATGAATCCCGAGATACCCCCAAATGTGGAGCAAAATAAGAATACACATGAATATGTAGAGCCTGGGTAAAATAATACTGATGCATCTCTATGACAAACAGGGAAAATACCTGTGATGGCTGAATCTGAAGTGACGGCTTCTAAACGGGCTGGAAGGGCATAGTACCTGGCATAGCCTCCCCTTCTAGGGCGACCTCCCCAGCCTCCACTTCGAGCTGCCTGAGTAGGTGGAGCGGCAGCTGGGGCTGGAAGAATGGCCGGAGGACCCGGTGGTGCACGTGAGGGCTGATAGGTCTGTAGAGGTGCACCCCTCCTGACTCTGGGAAATCCCTAACATGTGATGAGTATCACCACACTCAAAACAACCCCTTAGAGGACGCGATGGCTGAGACAGACTCGGACCTGGCCTGCTGGACTAGCCGGTAATATCACCTCGAGCAGGAGGCACACTGGATACTGGCGGTGCATAATAAGGCTCCTGAGGTCTAGGAGGAGCTGGAACACCGCTGGCTGCTGGAAGAGCTGAATGAACAGGGCGAGTCAAAAAAAACCCTACCATGGCGCGTTGCTGGTGCACGAGCTCCTGAAAAATGACCAGTATCTCGAGACCTCTTGGCCTCCCTTTTTTCTCTGTCTCGGGCAAACATGCCCTCCACTCTCCAAGAAATACTCACTTCCTGCTGATAAGTGATATCCATCTCCAATTCCCTTTCAATACTGGTCCGAATACTGGGGTAAAGCCCCTCAATGAAGCGAAGAATCCTCTATCTGACTGTAGCAACCAAGGTTGGTGCATGTCGAGCCAACTTACTAAAACAGACTTCATACTCCGACACAGTCATAGCACCCTAGTACAACTGCTCAAACTCTGCGCGCGTATCCCTGAGGCTCTAAGGGACATACTCACGCAAGAACATCTCTGAGAACTGAGTCCAAGTGAGTGAGGTTGCCTCTTCCGGACTACTCAGCTCATAAACACACCACTACTGATGTGTCGCTCCTCTCAGCTAGAAAGTGGTGAAAGAAACCCCACTTGTCTCCACAATGCCCTTAGTGCGGAAAATACGATGACACTCCTCAAGAAAACCCAGAGCATCATCTGAAGCTAGTCCGCTGAAAATAGGTGGGTGGTACTTCTTGTACCTCTCAAGTGTGAGCAGCTCTGCCTTAGAAGCAGCTACCCTGGTCTCATGTTGAATCGGATCCACTAGGGGAATAGGAATAAACTCTGGGGCTTGATCAACCTGGACCCTCTGCTCAAGAGTGCGGGCTACGGGAGTCTGTGACCCTCCCCCGGCCTGAGATGTGGCGGGAGCTATCAGAAGCAGTCCAGCCTGAGCTAAAGTGCTGAACATGCTCATGAACTGAGCCAAAGTCTCCTGGAGGGCTGGAGTAGAAATAGGAATCTCCGGTGTCAGCTCCAGTTGGAACTGCTGGGGGCTCCTCTGTCGCAGCTCGCGCAGGTGTTCGGGCTGCACCGCGTGGTCATCCTCTATCTCGACCCCGGCATCTTTCGGCTCTGGCAGGGGCCTCGGGTGCCTGGTCCTCGGTCCTCCTCGTACGGGTCCTCACCAACTTGAGAAAGAATAAAATAGAAATTTTAGAGATTTTTTTTAATGTCAATAACTCGCACGACAAGGAATTCAAAGAAGTATGATTGTTCTTAACAGTTACATAGCCTCCCAAAGATAAGTACGGACGTCTCCGCACTGATCCGTGAAACTCTAATAAATCATCTTGTGACTCACGACTTCTATGAACCTAGAGCACTGATACCAACTTGTCACGACACATTTTTACCCCTTCGAAAGGTGTCGTGACGGCACCTAGTCTCTACGACTAGGTTAGCCTATTATTGCGAAAAGATGAAAAGAAACATGACGATAAAAGCCAACAGTATAACTTAATAAGAAAGGATAGTGCCACTCGGCATATACAATAACATCACTCCCAAACCCGGAATGTCGTCAGTCACAAGCTACTACAAATATACATTGCTCTATACAAACTGTCTAAAGAAAACAAGGGAAAATTTCTACGTGAGGGAATAGAAGGGGACTCCGAGGTCTGGGACGCGAGCAGAAGTACCTTGAAGTCTCCTCAAGCAGCAACCACACATTAAACTCGAGGCTGATAGCTCGTAACTGCATATGCACACAAAAAACATGTGCAGGAAAGAGCATGAGTACACCACAATGGTACCCAGTAAGTGCCAAGCCTAACCTCGGTCGAGTAGTGACGAGGTCAGGTCAGGGCCCTACCGGAGTAAATATAATGAACTAAAGCAGTAAAAGATATAAATGCATTCTACAGTAAAATAGTTAAGGAAGTTCACAAAAATAACAGTCAAGGGAGCCCTCGACTCAGAACAAAGAAACACCATAGAGAAATCTCCCGGGATACCGTCCCATAGTCCCGAAATAATTATGTAGCACAGGGGGATCTCCCGGAATACGTCTGTAGTCCCAAAGTAAATATACAGTGTTGGGGGATCTCCCGGAATATGTCTGCAGTCCCAAAGTAAATATGCAGTACAGGGGGATCTTCCGGAATACGTTCGTAGTCCCAAAGTAAATATGCATCTCAATAATGACATGACAGTTATAGCATCGAAGTTTACATTTTAGACTAAATGAAACCAAGGAAAACATGAGTCTACCTAAACATGCTGCACAAAAGTTCAAATAGACAGTCAGAACACGTAGGCATGCTTTCCTAATCTAAACAAGGTAATTAGACATAGTAGTGCAGTTCAACCAAAGGAAAATAATTTATGATTTAGAGGGAAAACGGCATTTTTACAACAATAGCCCGTGTACGTACTCGTCACCTCACGTACACGGCGCTCAGACATCAAACAGTACCAAACATCCTAAGGGAAAGTTCCCTCACACAAGGTTAGGAAAGCCACTAACCTCTAACCGCTCAAATCAATCTGAAACCACGCTCTTGCCACGAGTATCCAACTCTGAATGTCCCAAATCTAATCAAATCAACTACATAATGTAAATACAACTACAAGAAACTACTTTAGCTAATGAATTCGAAGCTAAGGCAAGAAAATAGGAAAAACGTCCAAAAAGTCTCCCCGAGCCCACGACTCAGAATTGGGTAAAAGTCACAAATTACGAACACTCCTTCACTCACGAGTCCAACCATACTAGTTTCACTCAAATCTGACTTCGGATCGACATTCAAATCTCAAAAATTTATTTTTTTGAAGTTTCTACAATTTTTCCCAAATTTCCACCTCAAAGTACTAATCAGATGATGAAATCATTGATATATTCATGTATATTAACCTAATCCGAGTTAGAATCACTTACCCCGATGAATTTCTTGAAAAACTCACAAAAAATTAATACAAACCGAGCTCCCTAGGTCCGAAATGTGAAATAATGCCCTAAACCTCGTTTATATAGTGCATCCTCTGAACTCCCACTATGCGGTCCGCACAATTCCAAGCGCGGCCGCACATCCCAGCTCCTGCGGTCGCATAAAAATGGTGCGGCCGCACCTTTTGGTGGCTGCATTATCACGCTTTAGTATTTTGATCATAACTTTCTCTACGGATGTTCAAATAATGACTTCTTTACCTTTCTGAAAACTAGACACGAAGGGCTACAACTTTTATTTTTTAATCATCTCAACATTCCTTGTAGATCAAAATATATAGGCTTCTTAAGTACGACCAGCGGATCTGCAGAACTTTCCCTGGAGTGCGGCCGCAGCAAAAATACGCGGTATGCACCTCTCCTCCGCGGTCTGCAAAAATCTGTTGAGGTCCGCATTTTCAAAGCACCAGAACAATACCAGAGTTCCGTAAATGCCCGGACTCGCTCAAAACTCACCCTGAAACACACCCGAGGCCTCCAGAACCTCAACCAAAGTTAACATCAAGTCCTAAAATACCATACAAACTCAATCGATCCCTCAAATCACATCAAACAATAACAAAAACATGAATCGCACATCAATTCAAGCTTAATGAACTTGAAACCTCAAACTTCTACAACCGATGCCGAAACTATCAAATCACGTCCGAATGACCTCAAATTTCACACACAGGTCACAAATGACACTACGAACCTACATCCACTTCCGGAATCCCGTTCCGGGCTCGATATCAAAATTTCCACTACCGCCCGGAATCGCCAAAAATCCAACTTTTGCCAATTCAAGCCTAAATCCACAACGGACCACCAAAACACATTCAGGATGCGCTCGTAAGCCCAAAATTACCCAACCGAGCTAACAGAATCGGTGGAATTTCATTCCGGAACCGTCTTCACACAGTTTCGACTACTGTCCAAATTCTAAGACTTAAGCTCTCATTTAAAGAAGTGTCCCAAAACACTCCGAAACTCCCAAACAATCATCCCGGCATGTCCCAAAGGCATAGATAGATATGGGGAAAGCAATTATTAGGGGATCAGGGCTCTAACTCTCAAAACGATTGGTCGGATCATTACAAGAATATCTCATCTTTACAACTCGAATGGCCCTTGTTGCAAATTTATCTTCACTTACCTGAAGTTTAGCAAATCAAAGACATCATATGGTCCTCATATGTTATAAAGATGGTTCTCTCCCATATATCATCTCAAAGGAGGATTTGCCTGAGAGCACTAATAAAGGGAGTCTATTAATTACATAAAATGTTGCATGCACACACTCTCCCAAGAACTGAGAGGTAAATGACCTTGCAATATAATTGCCCTAGCCACTTCTAGTATATGTATGTGTTTCCTTTCCACCACCCCATTTTGTTATGGAGTATAGACACAGGAACTTTGGTGAATCGTTCCATACGATTGAAATAAGCTACTACATTCAGAACTGAAAAATTCAAATTCATTGTCATTTCTCATAATTTTAACTGTTCCACCAAATTGAGTCTTTATTAAGGCAAGAAACTGTCTTAAGCATACAATCATAACACTCTTAAGGCTTAACAAGTAAGTCCATATTATCCTATTATAATCATCTCTATAGTAAGGAAAGATTTGAGAGAAGCTTAGTGAAGATGAAGAAGAGAGGAAATGAATGGGAAGGTTCTAGAGGGTGTTCTCCATTTGAGAGAAATTTGTGCTATGTTATTGCATATCTTAAGAGTACAATGAGCTAATTCCCTATATATACACACTCTACAATTAGCAGCTAATCTACAGTTGTATCTCCGCTTTACACTAGCCAGTCTGATAATTAGTTATAACTAACTAACAACCTACTTAATAGACTTAATCTCTTCTCTCACGTGACTGGCACATGGTCGTTCCTTTCTTCAACACTAGTACGTCTCAAAATTTGTAAATCCCTAGTTATTAGTGTGGTAGTATTTCAATATTGTGGACAAGTAGCTACATAAATAGTTATGTGGCTTGATCTCCTTGATGCTATGACCAAGTTACAGAGCCCCTACCAAATGTCTCTTTACATAGAAAATTTTTGACAAGTAGTTGAACACTCGTCATTTTCTTACACAATTTTTACAACTATAAATACCCACTTCCCATACCATCCGAAGACACACAAACAAACATTTTGTTCTCTCATGATTGCTAATGATTAGTAATCATCACTACAAGTCTTCTCATTTTCAATTACGCCTAGCCTTTTGTATGTTTTAATTTCTTTTATAACTTATGCTTATTTCCTCATTCCAAACTTGCTGGTATTATTTAATTTTATTGATTTTTGTATCCTCGTAACGAAAACTCGCCAGTGAAATATAATGTGGAACAGTCTATAGTAAATGGGGAGGTGTTTGTAAAGTAATCTCGTGCCATACGCAGTGGATGTTAGTCAAAGCTGTAAAGATTCCATTCCATCTGTTCCTAAAATTTTAATGTTTCATATTTGGAACATGCGGCATGCCACCACTTAAAAAAATACTCGAGACATGCTACTCGTTTGAACATAATTTTAACTTAATTGAACTAAAAGGTGTTGATGCTGAAATAAACAATTAAAAACTAAAAGGTGATCAGACTTCGTTTTCACGATATGTTGATGGTTGGACAGACACCCTCACTTCAACAGATAAGTGAAATACTACTAATAGATTAAGTGACCATATTTTTTATGTCAGAACATTGTCATATTCTTTCTTTTTCTCAAACAAGGACGTATCACCATGAAATAAAATGAGACCTACGTGATTGAATCATATATATGTATGTAGAACTAGTACAAATTGTAGCCAATTCCAGTTTCAAAATCGGGTGACAAAAAATAACAAACAACAACAACAATAATAATAATAATAATAATAATAAAATTCTTAACACAATAATAACAACAATACCACCAACAATGCAAGAATTAAGCAGCTAATTAAAATTCCAATTATGTTTCTGAGCCCCACAGGCGACATGGTTGGATGTAAGAAGTCAAAGAATGTTACTACTCCTACATGACAAGGAAGGGAGTACTATATAAAACCGAACAAAGCAGCCATCCCTCTGCCATAGCATGATCTGCTCCTCCCCTTGTTCCTAGTAAAAGATTCTTACAAATAACTTTATAAGATTGTAGTATTATTTACCTGAGAGAGAGAGAGAGATAACAAGAAAGGCTACATATACTAATTAATTACTCATGGATACTGCTCATCAGTCCAACTCAGACTCTTTTTCATCATCAAATCTAAGAATCATTGTCCAGAAAAACCCTTCAGAAACTCAACTCTCTGAATTAGGCATAAAATCTTGGCCAAAGTGAGTACATATATTCTTTGGTTTATAACTTTTGTTGTCTCTATTCTTTATTAGACTCATTGGTTTTGCTTTTTCTCCTTTTGATTTATATAAACAGATGGGGTTGTTCACCTGGGAAATACCAATTAAAATTTGATGCAGAAGAGACATGTTATTTGTTGAGAGGGAAAGTGAAAGTGTACCCAAAGAAGTCTACAGAAACATCAGTGGAGTTTGGAGCAGGGGATCTTGTTATTATTCCCAAAGGACTTAGTTGCACTTGGGATGTGTCCCTTGCTGTTGATAAACACTACAAGTTTGATTCTTCTTCTTCCTCCTAAACCTTGCTACTGCATTATTACTCTTTCGGATTTAACTTATATGTAATAGTAAAATTTTACAACAGGTTGTCTCACTTATTATAAAAATGTTATACAGCTGAAATAGTTGATCTTCTATTATTTCATCAAACTACAGTTGAAATAATTTGAACTTATAGTTAACCTATTATTTCACCCTCTTGGTTTTTTTTTTTTTTTCTATTTCAACTAGTAGTAGTAAGTTTGCTTTTACGTTTTGATCCTTTGGCAATTAGTCAATGCATATTCCCTTCAAACTCAACCTCCCATCTCTATTTGTAATCCCAGAGGTTTGGAAAGGAAAATAGTAGTACTACTCGCGTTGATTGAGAATAGTTTAAAGAAATGGGGATGCAGTTTCGCCACTTCTTCCTCAAATAAAATACAATTTACAAACTTCAACTGAGACAGAAAAATCGCCCCCAGAATGTTGATTCCATGAAACTATGTAAAGAAGAAAAAAAAAAAAGGAGTAATTTCCCCAACATTTTCATAGGCGGCTAAGCAACGTCTTCATACTCTTCATTATAAAAGTGAAACTTATTAGCATCCAAAATGGAGCAGGGTGGGAAATCAACCGTGCCCTTGTACAAATACAAGGAGTCAAAATTCTTCTCACTACCTACCCTACTGGAAGGGATAGGGGAAAAAATCAACCGTGGCAATTTACAGGGGATCGACACGCCAAAATTTGGAAGAATATCGAATGGAAAACTATCAGATTTACACGGCAAACGAAAATCCCAACTGAGAAAAAATCCCATTTACATACAACAGCTTACTCATTATTGTCTACTTTAATCGTTAGGCCCCCATATGCGAATAGTTTGATCATCACTCGCTGAAGCTAACATATGAGGCCTTTTAGGATTCCAGCTCACACAGTTCACAGTCATTGTATGGCCACACAAGATCTCAATTGGCTTTGAACCTCGATGATTCCATATATACACCTGTTACAACTCAAACGTCATTTCCTTGCATCGATATACAAAATGAAGGAATTGGCTCTACCAAATATGGGAATTCGCACGCATGAAAAAGTAATATGCTGAATCATACATAGATATTATGTAGCTACTTCGCAAACAGTGTGCGCTCGCCTTTGCTGCAAAAAATGCAGTCTAGGACTTAGGACCAACATATGAAATGAGACTATTGAACTTAAAGAAAGTAGTCTCCAACAAATCATTCAAATTAAAGTTTGATGTTCTGGAATTTCATGCTTATTTTTAGTATTATTTTTTTCTTTTTCTTCTTTTGGTGGTGGGGATTAAAGAACAAGCATACCTTTGAATCTTCACTACCACTGGCGATGAAAGTGCTATCCAATCCTCCGAAACAGGAGCGTATCACGTACTTATGTTGTCTGTGGCCTTTATATTTCATGGGGCTAAGCCACTTGCCTGCAACATCCCACATATGAATCTCTTGACTATTAAGGTTTACTATGAAGAAGTTACCATCCCCTGATAATGAAAGGGATGTGATTGGATGCTCCTCTGGAATCACACGTTCAGCACCTGTCCCCACATTCAATATTCGGATATCTTTGTCAGAAAATATGCTGATAAGTTTTTCTCCATCAGGTGTAATAGCAAGATCTAAAACCTTCGGCATCCGCAGCCCTCTCCACGATTTGATCTCCTTACCCTCACAGTCCCACATGTATATGCCTTTTTCAGGGTCCGAACTGCCACAGACGAATCGCTTAGAATCAGGAAACCAAGCACATGAGCTGACAATGAAACCATCACCGCCATATGTGTGCTTGCATGTACCTGTTTCCACGTCCCAGAGCTTGAGCAATTCCATGTTCCCGCAGGTTAGCAACATTGTATCATCAGGGCTCCATGCTACAAAAGAAACTGGCTTTTTGTGGCTCTGCAGCACATGTCTCTGGGTTAGGTTCCCATCATCCAGTACCTGAAAGTAATTATCAACCCAACTCAGGAAATAATGGTCAATCAAAATCTTGTAGCCTTGAGATATAAGCTAATAGTAAATGTTGTACACAATTGATTAATCCTCATCCCAGAAACATGCTGATGCCCCGTGAAATCAAAGTGTTTTTAAAAGAAAAAGTGCCAAAAAAGCTCCATCAGTTTGAAATTAAAAATATAAAAAATCTATGAATTTAGTATAATAAAAATACAACTAACTTTAACGCTGATATTAATCCAACTACAAAAAAGTTGATGGTTCAAAGAAGCAACGGATTCTCTTTGAATCATTTTGTGCTATATTATTTGAAGCGCAAACTTCTCTAAAGCGCATGGCTTCACCCATGAAGCGATAACCCCTCGTTCGCATTGTTTCATCACTTTAAGCGACAAAGTGATGGCTTTTGAAAGCACTGCTTGTAAGTTTATAGGTATTACAAAGATAAGTGTCGCACAGGCCACCTTCAATTCAAATAGCAATTTATCAGAATCTAAGAGAGATCATTCATGGTTTACAGCAACATATCTTGACCAAGCCAAATGTACACAATCACCAAGGATACTTATAAACCAAATGCCAAGTTACTGTCAGAAATATCAAAACTAGATGTCATGTCTCCCAAAATCTGTTCAGATCAGTCACGTGACTGTGACCTTCCATCTTAAACTAGGGAATACGTCTGACAATGTTACAAAGTATATGCACTAAGAAAAGGTTGAGAAGTCTACTTATTCCTGATGAAAAAGGTCTCTCCGGAAGCATAAGCCCAACTGTTATTGTTTCTGCTGAAATAATGTTAAAGGTTATTATTCTAAGAATAATAATAACGACAAGATCTAAAATAATTTAGCCTGGATTGATGTCTTTCCAATGTCTTTGGGGTCCATCCCTTTACGAAGCACATGACGGTCAACATTCTTTGACCTAGTTGTATTGGCTGCTAAATTTGTCCTTAACAATTTCCATTAAGTTAACCTGGTCAACCAATTTATGGTAGAGGGACGGGATAGAGGAACCATCTGACACTATTTTCAACTTCAGTGCCTAGAATTGTTATATGGCACAAAAGGAATGTAATCATACATAAATCAAAATTTAGCTTCATAGTGCTGGTAATGCTTGACCACTTTAAGATTGATCCTAAGACTTATCTCTGCCTTTCCACTGGCCACATATGACGCTTTCAAGCTTTACTTGAAAATTAGAATAAAACGGGAACACTTAGCTCTAACACCTCAAAATTTCAGGACAACAGATTGATAGCCCCTATTTAGGCAATTTCAGAGCACGAAGTTGCTGGAAAAGATGGGCTTTATTGCTTGACAAAATGCTAATTCTGTAGCTTAGTTGTCGCAATTCAAGATACACCTATGAGATGCAATCACCCCACCCCACCCCACCCCCCCCCCCCCCCC
>ML319234.1:0-43856 GCA_005239505.1 Nicotiana paniculata
GCGTTACCCAGGCGTTAGAGCCATAACGCCTGGGTTGGCCTGGCGTTACCCAGGCGTTAGAGAACTTGTGATTCTCAATGACCATTAACCTCTCATAATATTGTGGATTTTGAGCTCTGACAAAAAATTTGTTCATCTGCTCTTCTTCTAATGTTGACCTGACCTTTGCTGCTTCTGAACTCCACTGAGTAGCATACTCGTGGAAAGTTTGTGTTGGCTTTTTCTTGAGATTCTGTATGTAGAAGACATCCGGTGCATTTTCTGTATTGAATCTGAATCTATCCATGAAGTATGATGCCATGCTTACCCAAATAACCCATTTCTTTAAATTTTGACTTATCTACCAAGATAGGGCATCTCCAGTGAGGCTTCTCATGAACAGCTCCATGCGAATCCTTTCGTCCTTCCCAACCCCTACGAGCTTCTTTCAATAGGTTCTCAAAGGTACCTTTGGGTCGCCCATTCCATCAAACATTTCAAACTTAGGAGGTTTGTAACCCTCCGGCAGTTCCACGTCTGGCTGAATGCACAAGTCTTCATAATTCAGACCTTCAATTCCTTTACCTCCTTTAACACCCTGGACTCGGCTTGTGAGCTTCTTGAGCTCCTCTGCCATCTTTTTAATGAGCAGGTCCTTCTCGGTGGATTCTGGTATATATGAGATTGGTTAAGTGGAGTGGGGTAGGGTTTCCACATATATGGGATTGTTTTAATGAATGCCGGGGGTTTGGTTGTAGTGGTGATCATTGGTTGAATTTTGAGGATCGGGGATAGGCTGTGGGGTATTCTGAGGAGTGTGATAAGTGGTTTGCGGATATTGAGTCGGAAGATGCTGGTGTTGAGGGGGTGTAGGTATGGGTAAAGAATTAGGATTTTGGGGAGGTGTTGCATATTGGTGGGGGTGCAGGAGGATTTTTTGGACGTTGGTTTGGTGCGTTTTGAGGAGGTACTGGGTTTTGGTTGTTTGGTTGGTTGATATCTGGGATGTTTAGGGTGAGGGAGAGGTTTTCCAAGTTGCGGACCTGCTCAAGCTCCCCTTGCGATTCATGTATTTTTCTTCCAGCCGTAAGACCAAATAATTTGGTGCCGGAGTACTCTGACCATCGGAAGTTTCCACATTCTCAACATGTGTAGCGTCATCTTTCCTGACACCACTCATATCGTCCATCTTAGCTTTTCCTTTCTTTTCAAATTACTTGGAGGAGGAGGAGGTGGAGGGCCTCTAGATTTGGTGTGATATGTTGATGATGCCAGTATGTGTGAACCAACCTTGGGGAATGGGAATAATTTAAAAGAAATAAAAACAAAAAGGTAGCCAAGTCAGTGAGAATTCTGGAAAAGTATTTGTTGTATTTAAACGCATATTGCGAAAATGTAAATTCGCGTCCTAATTTAGGAGCCTCGTTATGCCCGAGGTTGGCCTAGAGACAAGTAGATTTGGACAAATTTAAAGTCAATAATTGCCTCATTTCATTAACGTGATAAATAAGACGAATCTAAAACGAAAATAAGTAAATAAGTCACTAATGGCGTTTGCCTTATTACATTCGAAAAGTAATTCTAAAAAAAATAAACCTAATCTACTTGGTCCCAGAGGGACCTTCTCCAAGTTTGGCTTTCTTGGCTCCATCGATCAGGTTCCCCAGGTCACGCATGTCCAGTAGTAGGTATGCCCTTGCTAGATGTCCTCCTTCGTTACCCTCGGCATTCTGGCAGTCTATGACTTTTTTCCTTATCTTCCCATCTAACTCCATTAAACCCTGCTCCAGATACTCCAGCCTTTCCGTTGACCTAGTAGTCATTTCCCTCCAGTCATTGATTGCCTCCATATTGATCTTGTGTTATTCCAAATGCTCGGCTCGGACTCGTGAACTCTTTTGCGTAGTCTGTTATACTTCACTTGTGCTTCAGCAACTTCATCTGTGACTCTGTTTCCTCGAACCACCCCTGGCTCGATTATTCCTGCTATGTTATCGTCCAACCATGATGGGTAGAAATACACATGACCTGCATGGTATTGATCTGGTCTGATGGTGTGCTTTTCCACAATGACCTTCAAGTTCCACATGTGTTGAGCTTCACATTTGTACGGGATGTCATCATCTTGAAAATCCGCTCTGTAGGGACTCAATTTGGAGACTCGCGGTATGACTTGTTTTCTACTAGCTTGTCTCATGACCATGATAGGAATATAAGGGTGTATTCCCCTTAACCCGATCAACACCAAATGCGGAACATCCCTGGATCTGATGATGAATTCACTGGTAGGGAACCACTCGAACATCCAATGAACCTGGTCCTCGGTCAAATTGTCAAAAAACTGTACCCATTCTGTAGCATTCTCTGGTTGAGAAAACTTGTCTGGGATAAAGGTCATTCTTTTGTGGTGATGGAAAGTTATGTGATCATTCCATGGTCTTCGTGGAAACTCTTGGCGGGATTGGCCTCTTTGGAGATGTTCCAACAACCAAATCTGTAGCAGCAAATTATAATCCTCGAAATGTTTGAACCTTTCTGGCAACGATCCAAAGCCCGATATATTTATGCTATAATCATAGGAACAATAGTGTACATTTGTCCCTCGATTCCCTCCATTAAGGCTTTGGTTACCATGGCCAGTATGGTGTGAATCCTATCCATTTTGCTTGGAAACACTATCATACCCAAAAAGCAGATGATGAACACGAAAACCCTACGATGAATCCAACCAAGGGAGGTGATGGAGAACTCATCATGAAAGATACGGTAAGATTTTCTATGTTTGTATCGTTCATAAAGGAAGTCAAAAGGTATATAGGGATTCTTCAAAAATACCAAGTCGTTGTTCTTTATTAAGCCCATCATTTTCAGAAACCCCCTGGGGGTGCGATTTTCCGGTACCAATAAACCAGGACTGTCCTAAGGTATTCCAACGAATCCCCTTATTTCCTCCAAAAGAGGAGTCATTTCCATGTTGCCAAAATGGAATACAGCTCTTTCTCCGTCCCAGAACATAGTAGCAGCTTCAATCAACATGTTGTTTGGTTAGATGTTTAATAAGGAAGGTATGTTTCTGAGGAACCTTTTCACATGATTTTTGTCACTTGACGGAAGGTCCTCCCACCAATATAGAAATAACGGTGGTATATCTCGGACGATGTCGAACCTGGGGACTTCGTACCTTATTTTCTGCAAAATAAACAAGGTTAAACCCTTTCCCCCTCCGGATTCGACTATTTATACATTAACGATTAGCATATAGGAATTTATCTCTCCAAATAATGCACAGATTGTGGTTGCATCCATTGGGATTATGGAAACCCAGATGGACTTTGGACAAGGCTTTACTTAAAGGGTTATTGTGCGGACAACATATTAACCCAGGCTAGGTTTGACCATGATGCATGTACAGTTATTATCTGATTAAGGTTTCTATAGAGGTCTATCCTGGTACCCTCAAGTGGACAACTTGAGGGGGAAAGGCACGGAACCGTCGACTGCACCGCTGATCGACTAGTTTTATCGCAAATAAGAGTTTCCAAATTCAAAAAGGGTGATATGGGAAGAGCGCAGACACTCATCAAGTGCTTCTATGGTATTAATTACGCACGAGTGGAATATGATGTTGAGCATGATTTATACAAAAAGAAAATAACACGTTGTCAAGTACTTGCACGATGAAAAATGATAAAATACGATATTTAATAATTGTAAAGGCATTTAAGAAAGAAAACAAAGAGACAAGTCAATTTCCATAGTAAAAAGTTATAAACAGGGAAGATAAATCATAAACGAATGAAGATAGGCAAATAAATTCACATAGAGTGGGAAAGGTAAGGGGTGTGCAAGTATTAACGGAATAATAAAGACATGTTTAAAGACTAATTCACAAAACAGGTTTGTTATGGTAAGAGCCTAAAAATATCCCCAGCAGAGTCGCCATGCTGTCACGCCCCCTTTACTCTCGCGAAATCGGGTTTCGATATTTTTGGTACAACTCCTTTTGAGAGGGTAAGGAATTGGAATTGAGAGAGTCGCCACCTAACAAATTAAGGTGTGTTAGGGAACCTAGAGCAGATAACTCATATTAAAAGTTTAAATCTCCAAGAGATCAGGTAAGGGATCAAATTACCTCGAGGGGAAAGTGTTAGGAACCCCTCGAGGTCCACAGCGGTGGGTCCCGGTCGAATGTACATTAAGCGAATTAGTCTAAAGAAAGCAATTTGGACAAATAAAAAACTCGATTTATTTTAGAATAGGAATGGGGAGGGGTGTCCTAAGTTTTTTAGCCTATAGGATCACCCCGTGCAATACTTTGTAGCTCCCTCAAGTGGGGGTGCCACTCACTGTATTTAGCGCACGGACTATCATCTTCTACTACTCGATTACTATCTTTAAGTTGTTACTTAAGTGTTCTAGTCAATTCTAGTTCTTTTCCTATGCGTGCACTACTCGTCCCTTACCTATGGCCCTTGAGGTATTAGGACCTCTATTTGGGATAGTTCTAGACCCAACCTACGTTTCTCAATAATGTAAAAGTCTAGGCGACAAGCAAAGACAATTAGGACTTTCAGATAGCAAGCAAATATGGGCTCATATTGACCTCCACACATAAACAACAAAGGCACACAATTGATTGACATGCTTAATTTAGAGTCTTATAGGCAGGATATCTATATGAGATATAAGCAAGCAGTGATTTATAGAAGCAGTTTCATTAAGGCGGATGTCAAGACCTATTGTTTGCCTACTGATTTTATTCAGTAATAACTGGGCCTTTCAGGCTGTAAGGAATCACAGTTTCGAATCCAGAATTGTTATTAAAACCTATAGGCATGTTGTCTAAGTGATTGACAGTGGCGATTGTATTCAGAACCAATTAGTATAATACTATAGGCATGATATGTACGAGTGTGCTGGTTATTATACTATGGACATGATTTGTAGGCGTAGAACTGATTTTAGCTTTATAGACATGCTTCATAGCTTTGTATTTCCTTTTGACCCTATAGGCATGCTTTCTAATTACTGTACTGACTTAAGTCCTATAGGCATGATTTCTAGGTTTGAAATTGGTTTAAGTCATATAGTCATGGTATCTATTATTGAATTAATTCAACCCTATAGGAATGGTCTCTATTGAGCAGTAATACGGGCAGAAATTGTACATATTACTAGAAAAATAATTAAATCAAACATTGAGGTTCTATAGGCATGATTGCTAACATATGTTTGTTGGACAAGTTAATGCAACCTATAGGCAGGATTTCTAATGCAATTTTAATCCTATAGGAAAGATTTCTAATGCAATTTAATCCTATAGGCAGATTTCTAATATGCAAGCATGGTACAACACTCACATGATTTTAAGAAAGATGATGTAAAACAAGATTAACAGAACAAATGAAACCCTATTGGCCGGATTTCTACCTGAATTGCCCAAAGAAAATAAAGGCCCTTCCCAATTTTACTATACACCCCAGAATCTGTTCATTACAAACTTATTACAAACCAGAGTAATGAATAAATTACCTAATAATAATAAGATAAACTATAAGGAGCTTTCATTAGGCCCAAATAAACCTGGGAAACCAGGCCTTCAAACCAATAAACTTTTAGGCTCATTTCATAGAGACAACATAGCCAAGAATGGGTGATTCACCCATAGCACATATATAACCAGGTTTCCAGTGTGTCAAAGTTCCCAAGGGCCTCAGGGACTCAGGGCAATGCTCACACCAGAACCACATATTCAGAAGATGATTCACAAGAGATTGGTAACCAGTTCCCAGTGTGTCAGAGTTCGCAGGAGTCTCACATTGAACCTGAGCAGTGCTCACACTGGTATGGTTGAGTACCTAAGGGACTAAGAGTGAAAGTTTTAAAAGAGTGATAGCAAAAGGAGATATGGACGGATTTTAAAACAGTTCCGAGTTCAGAAGAAACAAAGTTCAAAACACAGAATTGCAGTCAGCAAAACAAGCAAGGTTTGTAAAGTACATAGTTTCAAAGAGACCTAATTATACTAAGTGAGCATGCTGACATTTAGGACAACCATTACTTAATCACAGAAACAATTTAGGCAAAACAGTCAGATTATCACATGACATGTTAACAAACAAATTGACATGGCTCATGAATTAAGTAACAATACATATCTGCAAAGTTAGGATAAGTTAACTAATTGCATGCTGATAGTATCTTAAGGAATGCAAAGTTCAGAACAGGTGCAGGATTAACAAACAATGTGCATGGACAAGTTTAAACATTAAGCCAGCTTTTAAGAGGATTCATATTATTAAAAATAACTAATCTTAAATTAATAGTATTAACTATAGGATTAGACAAAGTCATAGAAGCATAAGGGCAGAATCATACTCAGAATTTAAACATGCTGGTAGTGCAACACATATTATGAAAAACGTGGAGAATAAAAGTGACAAGGGATTAGGGCTTACCAGTTAAACAGGAAAGCCAGTAACCACAACAGTAAGTCCAGAATCAAATGGCCTTGGCTTTCATCCGGCCAAGACCAGAAACAATGATAAAAAGAATTAGAGTAAAATCTCAGTTTTAATGAGAATACTAGAGTTCGAGTCTGTCCTAAAGGGGGGAGGGGAAAGGGATTAAATAGTGTTCAATTAGACGGACAAATAAAGAAAGTTATCAAACACATATAGGTAACGAAATAAATTAATCACAAAATCAATTGAAGTCAATTAACAGGGTATAACAGCGTTTAATCAGGCGAGTAACATTTAAAATAAGGAAAATATCAATTATTTCAAGGCAAATAAGGTAAGAAAAAAAAGGAAATATGGTATATTGAGAAGAAGTAAGGAAAGTTTTATTCATATACGAAAAATATATATATATAAAATCAGTAAGGAAGGAAATATTTAAACCCTAATTTTTAGGTAAAACACATAAATCGGCAGAAATAAAAAGACAAAGAGTCACATGCTTCATAGAATGAACATAGATAGGAATATACTCAAAGAACACATAATCGAACCAGATCTGGTCAAATGAACATAGACAGGAGGTTGTTCAAAAAGAAAAATCAGAATCGAACCAGGTCTGAAACCCTAATTAAGGGCAAATAAAGGAAATTAACACGAATAGGTAGATTCACGCATAAATGAAGTGAATATAGACGAGATAACGCTAAAAATCAAAGTTTGAAACAATTTAGGTTCGAATCAACGATAATCTGAAGCCCTAACCTTTAGGGCTAAGTAAGAATCCACAAGAGATACGCAAAACAACCTTACTTACAAAGAATACGGGATGAACACAGACGGAATACACAATAGCTTAAAGATTTTGAACCAGATTTGGTTCGAATATCTCAAGATCTGCTTGCCATTTTAGGCAAGCCATTAGGAAAAACCAAAATTGGGTAGCCAGTAAGGAGATAGGATCAAATAAGGTAAGGAATCATAGATTGATTGCATTCCTAGGGTTAGAATCAGGGAGATTTTGAGTGACGGCGCTAGAGTTTTGAGAGGAGAAGAAGAAGAGAGAGTTTGAGGGCAGTGGATTGTCACGACCCAAAATCCCTAAGGTCATGATGGCGCCGGACATCCATGTCAGGCAAGCCGACTCATCCATTAATTGAAACACTTTCCGGTTTAAAAACATTTACGAAAATATTTCTTTTTCCTAAATTACATATTAATCAAAAAAATTATGTTAATTAAAAACAATGGTTTAAAGATTACATTTAAGCAATTATATCCCAACACATATCCCAGAACCCGGTGTCCCAAGTGCATGAGCAATTTCTAAGAATTTATACAATCATTACAAAGCCTGTCCGAAATACAACTGGACAAGGAAATTTAAAATGAAATTAAATACAGTATGAAGGTGATTCTGTCAGCTGCGGATCGCCTCCGGATGATGCAGCTCGCCTAAGTCTCCGAATCCTCCACATTGCTATGAAAGTACTTGTGCAATAAAATGAACAACAAGTGCAGCATGAGTAACAACATGTACTCAGTAAGTCGCTCGCCTAACCTCAGAGAGGTAGTGACGAGAGGTCAAATTTGACACTCACTAGGGTCCAACAATATTATGTATGATAGAATATGGTGAAATACAGTAGACATGTAAGGCAGTTAAGCAACAAAATATATATATATATATATAAGGCACAGAATTCCGTGTAATTTCAAAAAAAAATGAGTGAATAAGTAGTTTCTCCTTCATTTTCCCCCAAATATCTGTCAAGTCCTTATCCACGAAGTTATTTAACAATCTATATCCTTAAATCAATTTAACAATTTAAGTCACTATGGGTATGTCATATGTGTGTGTGTGTGTGTCTGTGTGTGTGTATATATATATATATATATATATATATATATATATGCTTAGGGTCGTTCGGCCCGTACCAACAATAAAAATAAACTGTGCACTGCCGAGGATCGAACGGCCCGTCCCATAAGTGCATTCTTGAAAATTAATCATAAAGCTTCCTCCGCTCGCGAATCATACCTGCGACTCAGGTGCTGACACGTTTATACATAATTAATATAAAGCTTCCCTCGATCGCGAATCATACCTGCGACTCGAGTGCTGACTCCTATATATAATTAACATAAATCCTCCCTCGATCGAGAATCATACATGCGACTCGAGTGCTGACTCCTATATATAATTAACATAAAGCCTCCCTCGATCGCGAATCATACATACGACTCGAGTGCTGACTCTTATATATAATTAACATAAAGCTTCCCTCGATCGCGAATCCTACCTTCGACTCGAGTGCTGACTCTTATACCAAATTACCATAAAGCTTCCCTCGATCGCGAATCATACTTGTGATTCGAGTGCTGACACACTTATACTGAATACTATAAAGCTTCCCCCGCTCGCGAATCATACCTGCAACACGGGTGCTGACACATTTCCACACATTGAATCCGTATTTTATCAAACAAATAGTTTTCTCACGAAAGTGGTAAAATCCTTATTAAAAGAAATATAGGTTTTGAAATCATTTGTTTTTGAAATTCATTTTTCAAGTTTAATGACATTCCACGATACAACCTAGTCCCGGTACACAAATATCCATAGAGAGATAAATTCTCTTTTTAGAAGATCAACAAGATGAACTCTAGCTTTCTTTTAGATATTCAATTACGTCTTTGATTATATTAGCAATTTAATATTACAGGAAGGATCACACGAATAACACGTAAGGCATGTTAGTGGGTCCTAGACTACCCGGACATAACATAATAGTAGCTACGCACAGACTCCCGTCACCTCGTGCGTATGTATCCCCTGAAGATAATAGCATGTATTGAATTAATTCACCTAGGGGGACGATTCCCCCTCACAAAGTTAGAAAGGAGACTTACCCCGCTCCGAAATTCCAATACCGGCTTCCAAGCCCCTCTGATGACTCCAACGGACGCACAACGCTCCAAAACTACAACATAACGGCAAAGAAATAAAAATTCATCCTAATACTCACAATAAATTCAGATTATATACTTTCCCAACCCCGCTCGGAGAAATAACCAAAATGCCCTCGGGCCCACGCGCCCGGAAATCCGAAATTCTTGAAGATACATGCTACCCATAGCTCTACTAGTTCAATCACGCAATTTACTCTACATCCCATACTCAAATTCGTGGCTAAATTCTAAATTTACATTTTCTAGGTTTCTTCAAAAATTTCCCAAATTTTCCTCAATTTCCACTACCAAATCTATGTAATAATCTTGTATTAAATTCAAAAACGTTAAGAAATTACTTACCTTGCGATCCTTGACGAAATCCTCTCCTTGAAGCTCCTCCAAATCGCCCATGGCATATGAAAATGGATGAAGAAATGAACAAATTCTCGCTTAAAAACAATCTGCCCAGGCCCATTTTCCGCACATGCGGCCACCTTATCGCACCTGCGCTTCCGCAGGTGCGCCCAAATATTCCGCACCTGCGGTCCCCTTGGATCCAGCCCAAAATAGCACATGTGGTCCCCCAAGTCGCACCTACGGCCAAATCCTCGCAGGTGCGGTTACACTAGATGACAACAGCTTCAGCCCTTTTCCAACTTCAACTTCTATCCGTTAACCATCCGGAATCCACCCGAGGCCCCCCGGGACCCCAACAAATTATACCAACCTGTCCCAAAATATGACACGGACTTGCTCGAGCCCTAAAATCACATCAAACAACGCCGAAATCACGAATCGCACTCAAATCCAATTCTTTAAGAACTTAGAATTTCAAACTTCTACATCCGATGTCGAAACCTATCAAATCATGTCCGATTGACCTCAAATTTTGCGCACACGTCATATTCAACATTACGGACCTGCTCCAACTTCCGTAATTGCATTCCGACCTCGATATCAAAACCTCCACTTCCGACCGGATTTCCCAAAAACCATCAAATTTCTATCTTTAGCCAAATGACTCCAGAATGACCTTCGGACATCCAAATTCACTTCCGATCGTGCTCCCAATTCCAGAATCACCATACGGAGCTATTCCCAGACTCAGAATCCCAAACGGACATCAACCTCATTGATATGCACTTCAAGCCCAAATTCATGAGATCCTTCTAAAATGCTAACTTCCATAATATACGCTGAAACGCTCCCGGGTTATCCAAAACCCGATCCGGACATACACCCAAGTCCGAAATCATCATATGAACCTGCTGGAACCTTCAAATCCTGATTCGGAGATCGTTTACTCAAAATTCCAATCTTAGTTGATTTCTCCAACTTAAGGCTTCTAGAATGAGAATTTTCTTTCCAAATCAATTCTAAACTTACTGGAATTCAATTACTACCACGCCCACAGGTCATAATACCTGAAACAAAGCTGCTCACGACTTCAAACCGATGAATGACGCACTAGATCACAAAATGACCGGTCGGGTCGTTATATTCTCCCCCACTTAAATCGACGTTCGTCCTCGAACGTGCTAAGAAATGCTCTGGAGTTTCCTGAAATCACTGTTTAACATCTCGAGCACCTGCCCGTGCTACCACAACCCAGTCGAGCACAATGGCTTGATCAAATCTGGAGATTTCTTCTTTATCCATATAATAAGCTCAGAATTCATTCAATCACCTAAAATTTCTCTAGCCATGCCTAGTTTCAATATATATAAGCACTGCATCAACTGGCACACGATATACCAGATCATCACTGCATACCCTTGTTGAATTGCCACCATGCACCGCATAACTCATCGTCTGACCACAACAATGCTCCCTGAACCTTATTAGCCAACCACGAATCTGATGCTCCGGATGCACCTCATAACAATTATACATACATCCTGCAATAATGCTGACGATACAACCACAACGGAGGGAATGCACAGAAATTCACACTCAACTGTAGAGTTAACAAATCCTTGAATACCTCATCTTGACTAGAATCGTCAGTTTCATTATGAGCCTAAATGATGGTATTTGTTCTTTAATATACACTTTATATAACCTCATCACTCTGATGCCTGATCCGAATAATCTCGTCTCACCCAGTACGAACTGCTCAGACAACAAACCACCCCAACATGACCAACAGCCTCACATGATACCACATCGCGCCAATAGGCTATAATTCGAACATGATAATAAGAAATGACTCAGGACGGAACTACTCAGCTCACGCAACTAATATGAATTCCTACTAGAAAATGGGAAATAAATCACAAGAAAATAAATACATATTAACCCTTCTCATCATCACACTGTTGCGGCGTGCAACCCGATCCGAATAACATAAAATTTACATGAGAAGATATATATACGGAGCTGATTTGCTCACTATTACGAATTATTGAATATCGATCATAAGAACGCTAAGTACATAATACCATCCTGGGGAGACTGATAAAGCCATAGGCTACAAAACTCAAGAGTTGTCCTGCTCACATAACATCCCTGCTGGCGGGACCTCAACACATAAGAAATTATCAAGTTTTCATAACTCGTACGCCACAATCACAATAACACATAAATTTGACGAAGACGGAACAACAGTTGTTCTAATACCTTTCCATGAAAAGCGCTCTACTGAAAGGAATATGCCTATCTCACACGGAGCCCATAATCATATTTAAATCCATCCACAAACATCGAGCCACCTCGCTCGCACCAAACTTAGCTATTAGCTTTTACCTGGGTCCACATTAACCCACTTTTTCTCATAATACACGAGAACAACCATCATCACCGGGACTAACACCCCATAATCCATAATCAACTGAACCGAACTCCATCTAGGAGAAAATTCTCAATTGAGCAATATTGCACTTCTTCATACTCGGTCCAAATCTGAAATCCATTAAGTGACCACATGTCACACTTTATACAATA
Organism: Nicotiana paniculata; assembly: GCA_005239505.1. Classification (NCBI taxonomy): domain Eukaryota; kingdom Viridiplantae; phylum Streptophyta; class Magnoliopsida; order Solanales; family Solanaceae; genus Nicotiana; species Nicotiana paniculata. The sequence goes on from ML319234.1 coordinate 12,339, forward strand.
TTTTCGCGGTCATGCTTCCACGACCTTCCACACAAGGAAACAAGTCTGGCCATCCATAATACCGACCACACTGAGGCCGCAAAACACATCAAGAACCCATGACCAGGGTACAAAGCCTCTTTCACCGAATATCAATCTTAGGTGACACTGAAGATAACACCATCTTACTCTGAACTTTCAAACCACTTGTCTTGCTCTTCCGAGCTCATGACATCCTCATAAACATCGGACCTAAATCTCGATTCTTACTCCCAATTACATACTGCTTCCCGCACTTAACATACCAACATAAGGTAGCGCAAGAATTACATCATAACTTTCGAACCACCAATAGGGTGAACACTTCATCATATAGAAACTTTTTACTTGACTCAATTCAAGAGTACCATCTCATCACACGAGTGAATTCCCATTATCGCCCAATCATGCAAATCTTAAGTAGTAGTCTATACCACCATAACCCTTACGGGGTCCGCCTACACCTGACAGGCCATAGCACTCAAATGCTCCCACATGAGATCCGTTACGACGGCCGACAAGCCCCGCACACACCGGCACAAACCACATGCATAACTAAATCACATCAAAGGAACCGATCACTGCCGAAAATGTGCCAGTTCAACAATGGCTAATCAATCTATCTTCTTTTAATCATCTTCAATTGCCTCAGGAATAATAACAACTTCCTTCAACCCATAGCAAACTCAACCATCACTCATCCCGAGTGACCTTGATTCACGAGACCACGCTGCCCAAATCCCGCAACCCGTCTCATACCCTTCTGATAATTCTTTTCTTCAATTCGGAGTCTATTTCTCTCATTCGTCCAATGATATCCTGCGTGCTGAAACATATCATAGAACATTCCATCCATACTTCCTTTTTCTCAGAGATTACTCTGCAAAAGCTCGATTCTCGATCATAATGCTGCCTGAAATCCTTAAAAGCCGCATTCGTAACTTTTGAACTCACTAGGACCGCTATTGAGAGTCACCCACTCCGACTGGCCCCGAATACAATCAACTCCAGGGCTCTCCTAGCACAGGAACACCCTTTTCAATGAAACACGTGACTGAGTCACTAACCTGACAACTCACCTATGCCTTAAGCAAAATTTTGGATCTTCCAGAGCCTAACCCTAGCCCGACAGGGCCAACTTTTGCACACATTCACCAAATCCTACACACAATCATCATTTTACTCCTTTCCCTTAGCTGAAACAACTTGCCAGCACGCCAACAATTCGCAACCCTATGAGAAGACAACCCTACAGCCCTACTGCAGATGGTGGGACTCCCCCACTTAGTCCGAAGCCACTCCTTGCACCACCCTAGACCCTGCTGATACCCTTTCTCCTTTGATAACACGATCCCTGCCAACCGAATTCTTCAACACTTCTTCTCGATACTCTGACCCCACGCAATCGAAGAAACCATAGCACCGCCGAACCTAACACATTCCATCCGATCAATAACGACGACTACACATCACAGGTGCATATCCCACCACACTTGAATACACCCAGTCTTACTACTTTATCAACTCCAACCAAACCATTCAGAATCCAAATGCCTTTCCTCTGCCAGAACTAAAACACCGAAATCTCGAAATTAAACTCTGAGAAGACCTCCCTTCAACCATTCATCACCCCAACGTACGGGCAAGCATTCTATCATCATATCAACACCGCGCGACAATCAATTGCAAACATCATCACCACCCGAGCACGGCCTTAAGGCTCCCTGAAACACAGCTACTGAGCTAAAATAACATATTACCCTTTTGCAGGGCCATAACAACAGCCACGACCAATTACACATGGAAGCACCTCGGATAACATTCGTAGCACCATTTCCATTCCTCAAATTTCTGATCCATAGCAAGCGCTTCGCGACGCGTAAGATTAGGTAGAAATGAGCATAGGCATAAGCCTGAAAGGAATCAACTCGCACGATGAAGAATCAAGAAGGAAAGTACTCGTAACAGCCATGTAGCCTCTCGAATATAAGTACAGACGTCTCTGTACCGATCCGCAAGACTCTACTAGACTTGCTCATGACTCGTGAGACCTACGGGAACCTAGCGCTCTGATACCATGTTGTCACGACCCAAAATCCCTAAGGTCGTTATGGCGTCAGACATCCATATCAGGGAAGCCGACTCATCCATTAATTGAAACACTTTCCGATTTTAAAACATTTATGAAAACATTTCTTTTTCCTAAATTACATATTAATCAAAAAAAATCTGTTAATTAAAAACAATGGTGTAAAGATTACATTTAAGCAATTATTTCCCAACACATATCCCAGAACCCGGTGTCACAAGTGCATGAGCAATTTCTAAGAATTTATACAATCATTACAAAGCTTGTCCGAAATACAACTGGACAAGAAAATTTAAAATGAAATAAATACAGTATGAAGGCGACTCTGTCAGCTGCGGATCGCCTCCAGATGATGCAGCTCGCCTAAGTCTCCGAATCCTCCACATTGCTATGAAAATACCTGTGTAATAAAATGCACAGCAAGTGCATCATGATTACAAAAAGAACGTGTACTCAGTAAGTCGCCTGCCTAACCTTAGAGAAGTAGTGACAAGAGGTCAAATTTGACACTCACTAGGGTTAAACAATATAATGTATGACAAAATATGGTGAAATACAGTAGACATGTAAGGCAATTAAGCAACGAAATATATATATATATATATATAAGGCACAGAATTCTGAGTAATTTCAAAAAAAATGATTGAATAAGTAGTTTCTCCTTCATTTTCCCCCAAATATCTGTCAAGTTCTTATCCACGAAATTATTTAACAATCTATATCCTTAGATCAGTTTAAAAATTTAAGTCACAAGGGGTATGTCATATATATATATATATATATATNCATATATATATATATATATATATGTCGAGGGTCATTCGGCCCGTACTAACAATAAAAATAAATTGTTCACTACCGAGGATCGAATGGCCCGTCCCATAAGTGCATTCTTGCAAATTAATCACAAAGCTTCCTCCGCTCGCGAATCATACCTGCGACTCGGGTGCTGACACGTTTATACATAATTAATATAAAGCTCCCCTCGATCGCGAATCATACTTGCGACTCGAGTGCTGACTCATATATATTTAACATAAAGCTTCCCTCGATCGCGAATCATACATGCGACTCGAGTGCTGACTCTTATATATAATTAACATAAAGCTTCCCTCGATCGTGAATCCTACCTGCGACTCGAGTGTTGAATCTTATACCAAATTACCATAAACCTTCCGTCAATCGCGAATCATACATGTGATTCGAGTGCTGACACACTTATACTGAATATTATAAAGCTTCCCCCGCTCGCAAATCATACCTGCGACTCGGGTGCTGACATATTTCCACACATTAAATCCGTATTTTATCAAGAAAATAGTTTTCTCAGGAAAGTGGTAAAATCCTTATTAAAAGAAACATGAAATATAGGTTTGAAATCATTTGTTTTTGAAATTCATTTGTCAAGTTTAATGACATTCCACGATACAACCTAGTCCCGGTACACAAATATCCATAGAGAGATAAATTCTCTTTTTAGAAGATCAACAAGTTGAACTCTAGATTTCTTTTAGATATTCAATTAGGTCTTTGATTATAATAGCAGTTTAATATTACAGGCAGGATCACAGGAATAACACGTAAGGCATGCTAGTGGGTCCTAGACTACCCGGACATGACATAATAGTAGCTACGCACGGACTCCCGTCACCTCGTGCGTATGTATCCCACGAAGATAATAGCATGTACTGAATTAATTCACCTAGGGGGACGATTCTCCTTCACAAAGTTAGAAAGGAGACGTACCTCGCTCCGAAATTCCAATACCGGCTTCCAAGCCCCTCCGATGACTCCAACGGACGCACAACGCTCCAAAACTACCACATAACGGTAAAGATATAAAATTCATCCTAAAACTCACAACAAATTCAGATTATACACTTTTCCAACCCCGCTTGGAGAAATGACTAAAATGCCCTCGGGCCCACGCGCCCGAAAATTCGAAATTCTTGAAGATACATGCTACCCATAGCTCTACTAGTTTAATAATGCAATTTACTCTACATCCCATACTCAAATTCGTGGCTAAATTCTAAATTTACATTTTCTAGGTTTCGTCAAAAATTTCCCAAATTTTCCTCAATTTCCACTACCAAATCTATGTAATAATCTTGTATTAAATTCAAAAACGTGAAGAAATTACTTACCTTGAGATACTTGACGAAATCCTCTCCTTGAAGCTCCTCCAAATCGCTCATGTCATATGAAAATGGATGAAGAAATGACCAAATTCTCGCTTAAAAGCAATCTGCCCAGGCCCATTTTCCGCACCTGCGGCCACCTTATCGCACATGCGCTTCCGCAGGTGCACCCAAATCTACCGCACCTGCAGCCCCCTTGGATCCAGACCAAAATCGCACCTGCGGTCCCCCTAGCCGCACCTGCGGCCAAATCCTCGCAGGTGCGGTTACACAAGATGACAACAGCTTCAGCCCTTTTCCAACTTCAACTTTGATCCGTTAACCACCCGGAATCCACCTGAGGCCCCCCGGGACCTTGTCCAATTATACCAACCTGTCCCAAAACATGATACGGACTTGCTCGAGCCCTCACATCACATCAAACAACGCCGAAATCACGAATCGCACTCAAATCCAATTCTTTAAGAACTTAGAATTTCAAACTTCTACATCTGATGCCGAAACCTATCAAATCACGTCCGATTGACCTCAAATTTTGCGCACAAGTCATATTAAACATTACAGACCTGCTCCAATTTTCGGAATTGCATTCTGGCCTCGATATCAAAACTTTCACTTCCGGCCGGATTTCCCAAAAACCTTCTAATTTCTATCTCTAGCCAAATGACTCCAGAATGACCTTCGGACATCCAAATTCACTTCCGATCGCGCTCCCAATTCCAGAATCACCATACGGATCTATTCCCATACTCGGAATCCCAAACGGACATCAACCTCACTGATATGCACTTCAAGCCCAAATTCATGAGATCCTTCTAAAATGCTAACTTCCATAATATACGCCGAAATAATCCTGGGTTATCCAAAACCCGATCCAGGCATACACCCAAGTCCGAAATCATCATACGAACCTGCTGGAACCTTCAAATCCTGATTCAGAGATCGTTTACTCAAAATTCCAATCTTAGTTGATTTCTCCAACTTAAGGCTTCTGGAATGAGAATTTTCTTTATAAATCAATTCTAAACTTCCTGGAATTCAATTCCGACCATGCCCACGGGTCATAATACCTGAAACAAAGATGATCACGACTTTAAACTGTTGAACGACGCGCTAGAGTACAAAACGACCGATCGGGTCGTTACACGGAGTGGGTAAAATGGGTTAGGGTTAGACGGGTAGGTTATAATTAAAAAAGGGTGGAGTGGTACGAGTCGTTGATCTTCAGAGATCAACAGCTGTGATTTAAAAAGGTTGGTTCGGGTGTTTTGGACAAGTATAGGTTTGGGTTAATGGGTATTGGGTATTGGGGTATTGGGCTGGTGTATTGCGTTGGGGTAATTAGGTAGTGTATAGGTTCGAAATTGGGTTTTTAGGGGCTATATTTTAAATACCCAGTTTAATAAATAAATAATTTATAAAAAATAATTAATAAATAGCAAAAATATCACTTGTGCATGAAAATGATTTAAAGCAATTACTTAACATTATAAAAATATAACAAGTCATTTCTTGTATAAATAATATAATGATGCATATATATATATATATATATNCAATTATAATAAATATAAAAAAAATATTTAAGCATAATACGGATATAGATGATGAAAAAAATTAAATGATAAATCATCATAAAATTTATTTGAGATGCAACTAGTTATTACTTATATTATAAAATGCAGGAATAAATTGATTAAAATCTTTTTAAAAATTATAGAAAATTATGAAAAAAAAAAGTGATGATGCTCATGCACTATTTTGAAGGTATATATGTATTTTTTGATAAATATGAGAAAAAAATTAGGTATCAACACGAGGTGAAAAGAGTCCGTACGTATCTACTAATTATGCTTATGTCGGGGTAGTCTAGGACCCATACCATGCTATATTTACGATGTTTGCACCCTACTTGTTAACTTAATTTCCTAAATCATGTTGGAACTTGATAAAGGAGTGGTAGAAGGTTGAATTTTAATTACTTAAATTCTTGGACGGGTCAGGTGACTGTTATTGAGAATTGGTGTTTATATTATTAATTGCCTATTAATAAATCTTGAATTGGCTGTTATAAAGTATTTTCTCTTTTCGTGGAGCGGGCCGAAAGCCTTGGTAGCAGAAAGATGCATCTATGGTTGGTGTTGTTCGACCCTCGGCAGTGCACAGTTTAAATATTTTTATGTTGGATCGGGTTGTACGACCTCGACATAAATTGCGTGTAATTAATCTTTGGGACCATTCATAATTGATATTGCTTCATTGGCTTGAGATATAAATTGCTAAATGATGGAAATAAATTCGGGATTTAATATTTGTGAAAGGATTATTTACTATTTACTATTATTGAGTTTTCAGTATTAATCATGTAATCCATGCTTAATTAAACTTTTGACAGTTTATTGTTAGCCCATAGTAAGTATCAAAGTCGACCCCTTGTTACTACTTCTTCGAGGTTAGACTGGATACTTACTGGGTACATGTTGTTTATGTACTCACGCTACATATCTTCACTGAATGTGAAGGATCTGAGGCAGGTGCATCTGGATATCAGTCTGACGCGCATCCTTGACTACTACTACGGGACTTAACGGTGAGCTACCCTTCTGAGTCGTTCTGCAGCAGTCGAAGTCTTTATTTTGCTTGTATTTTCTGTTTATTTCACTTCAGACAGTAGTATAGTATTCTTTTGTATATTCTACTAGTTTCTCATACACTTGTGACACCAGGTGTTGGTGATTCATGCTAGTAGACACTTAATGGTTTTGGGTTATTTTATCTATCTCACTTTCTTTCAAAAGTTTACTCTCTCCTATTTTGTTAAATTTCTACTTTCGATTTATGTACAAACTAGAAATTCTTGGCTAAGAATTGAGTGAATATGATGGCTAATAACCATCCTATTTATAGCATGAAAATGAGTTTAGTTTCATGACAAGTGTCTTGTCTACTTGTCAATTTTCTTTCATGCAAGATGATAACACATCTCATGCAAAATGACACTTGGCTTAGCAAGGTCATTTGTCAAACAATCTTTTAAATCAATTCCACATGTAAAAACTCTTGCCATGTACCAATTTATCTAAGAGTATTTCGCCACAAGGCTTTATGCAAGACTCCACTTGGAAATAGATAGGACACTTGTAACATAAAAATACTCTTGGCTATTTAAAATTTTAAAAATACTCCCACAATCCCCACATATTTTCAAAATATGTAGGAGAATTATAAATGGATGGAAGAACTCACAGAATTACTGGTGAAATGTGATATTTCTATGAACCAATAATTCTTATTGTAAGTAAGAGATTTTATCGATCACATTTTGACCTCTGGTAATTTTGCTGTTCAACGCGATTTTTCGCCCAATATGCCATGCGCGTGCCTGGTTATTCACGAGAGCTCTAGAGACTAGGCCAAAATCTCATAAGAGCGACTCGCTCCTCTCATATAGGTGAATTCATCAAGTGTATATTTCTTTTAAATACACCATCCATAAGGACTATGAATTTCATTAAGAGTTATAACTCAGCCTCTCAATTAGTAGCAGTCAAGCACTCTCTTTTAGTGCTTCAGTTCCAATATCGACTTGTTATTATCCATATGAACCTACTTCATGGGATATCCAATCACATAGGTTGGGTTACCATCTCTATTGACAACATGTCGGCCTTAAACCCATCTCTTTTGAGGTTTGAATAATTAATTTTCTTCCCACGTGTTTAGTCAGAGGATCGGCCAAATTTATATCTGACTACACATAGTCAATGGAAATTATCCATCTCTCAACAGTTGATTTATGACATCATGTCTCAGTTTCATGTGTCTACTTTTACAATTATAAGATTTATTCTTTGCTATAGCCATTTCCGCTTGGAAATCACAGTGTATCGACACAGGAGGCAATACTCCTTTATTAAAGGGATATTAGCTAAGAAGCTTCTTAGCCACTCAGCCTCAGAAGAAGCTAACTCCAGAGCTACAAACTCTGATTTCGTAGTTGATCTAGCAATGATTGTCTGTTTATTTGATTTCCACGATATTGCACCATCACCAAGGGTGAATACATAACCACTAGTGGATTTTGTCTCATCTGAATCAAAGATCCAGTTTGCATCATTGTACCCTTCTAAAGTAGAAGGAAATCCACTATATAGGATACCATAATTCATGGTCCCTCTCAAATATTTCATTAGTCTATCCAATGCTCTTTATTGGATTATGAGTATATCTACTAAGTCTACACACAACATAGGCTATATAAGACCTCGTAAAATTCATTAAATTTATCAGTCTCCCAATAATCTGCGCATATTTAGATTGAGAACTGGGTCACCATTATTCTTTTTCAACTGAGAGTTAGCATCAAAAGGAGTGCTCACAGATGTGACATTAAAATATTCAAGCTTCTTGAGAAGTCTCTCAACATAATGTTCTTGTGACAACATTATTCCATCTTCACTCCTTATAACTTTTTAACTCCCAATATTGTATATACTTCACCCAGATCTTTCTTATCAAAATGAGTAGACAAAAATAATTTAGTACTTTGCACAATATTTAAACTTGTACCGAATATAAGCATGTCATCAACTTACAATCGTATTATCATATAATCATTGTCTACCACTTTAATATAAACACATTTATCCACCTCAACTGGAAAAAAAACATCTCTCGGTAAGACTTGTTCAAATTTTTCATACCACATCTTAGGAGCTTGTTTAAGGCCATAAAAAATTTAATTAATTTATAAACTTTATTTTTGTCCAGGATGACACAGCCTCCAGGTTGAACCATATAAATCTCTTCTTCTAAATCACCATTTAAAAAAGCTTTTTTGACATCCATTTTATGGATAAAAATCTTTCGGATTGAAGCAAAGAAAATTAAAACTCGAATAGAAAAAATTCTAGTCATTGGTGCAAATGTATCAAAATAATCTACCGTTTGCTACTAACCAAACTATATATATTTATCTAAAGATCTATGAGGATTAAATTTTGTTTTGAAAATCCATTTACAACCAATAGGCTTTGTACCAGGAGCTTGTTACCTCAATGATGTTCATCTTTTTCGTCGGGTTATTCATGTCCTCATGGTTAGGTGCTTCTATTCTTAGTTTAGGAGAGTGGTTTATCAAAAAAATGCCCCTCACGAGCTATGTCTACTCTGCCTCCAAGCAAATTAGCTTAGCAATCTCACCAGGTAAACTTGCTAAATTTTGAATTTTGATTCTGAACGTTCCAAATTCACCACCTCTATCAGAGCTAGCTCTTTTGATTTTCTTATCCAGTTGATTTTCTACTTCATATTTATAAATTAAAAACTTGTCAAAAGCTTCATATTTATTTCTCAACAAATAAACTTTTGTATATCTAGAAAAATCGTCTATAAAAGTCATATAATATTTTTCCCTCCTCTGATCATAGTTTGTTTCAAGTCTCCAAAATTAGTATGGATTAAATTTAACAATTCAGATTTTCTAAACAAAGAAGCACACAATTTCTTAGTTTGTTTAGCTTCCACACAAACTTCACACTTATCAATATTTGAATAATTAATATTTGAAATGAGACCTTCAAAATCCATTTTTTTTAATATAAGGTAAACTAACATGTCCTAATCTAGCATGCTATAAATTAAAAGAATCAATCAAGTAAGCAGAAGAACTAGCATTTTCATTCATAAAATTGAGTACAAACAATTCATGGTTATAATAAACATTGCCAACAAAATTATTATTCTTGGTCAACACGACCTTATCAGATTCAAAAGAAACATTCACCCTCACTTTTCCTAATAATCTCACATAGACCAAATTGGCTCGGATACTAGGAACATGCAACACAACATTCAATGCCAAAGTTTTGCCAGATGTGAGTTTGAGAAGAACTTTGCCTTTTCCAACTGGAGTAGTCCTTGAGTCACCAAGATAAACAACCTCTTCTCCTTCCTCAACTTGGGTGTAAGACACAAAGTCTTTTTTGTTAGCATATATGTGCCTAGTGGCACCAAAATCTAACACTCAATCTTTCACATTGGCCACAAGGTTCACTTGGGAAACAACTGTAGCAATTATGCCATTCGCTTTGGCTTCAGTTAAATTTACTTTAGCCTTAGCGGGATTGTAATTCCTAGCCCTTTTTCGACATTAAGCGGCATGATGGCCAGATTTGCCACACACAAAGCAGTTGCCTTTTTTTCTTGAAGGTTTGATTTTTGGTTTAGGGCTTATAACCATTTCTTTTATTGTAAATGTTTTTTGATTTATTCTGCCGCTTGTTGTCCTCCACAAGTTTGGCTCTTGTAGCAATCTCCTTTCATTTATCAGCAACAGCTTGCTTGCGGTTAGTATTTTCAATTATAATGTGCTTGACCAAGTACTTCAGCAACAGCTGCTTGTGTTTGTGTGTCAACTATTATTTGTAGTCACTCCAAAATTTGGGAAGTTTTTCAATAAGCATACCAGCAACAAATTGTTCGGGCAAAGAGATATCTTCAGATTTGAGATCTTCAATCAACTTGTGATATTCGTTGATTTGTGCAGTTATGTCCTTGTCCTCCATCATCACCCAAATCCTTTATCGAAATCATCAAAAAATTATGAGATAATTTGAAAATCGAAATTATTCGGGAAATCCTTTTCACAATAAATAAAATGTTTCATTTCCTTTCCAAATAAAAACTTTGAAATACCTCTCTATAACCGCATATCAATGTGTGTAAAAAGTCATGAATGACATAATACCGTATAGCATGAGGAAATGTACCTCTATGCATGTATGCCATATATGCATGACAATGCCATGTATGCCAGAGATAAATCATGTACTCACACTCTCCACTCATCATACTATACCCCTCGGTACTATATATGGACCATACGGCCCAGGGAAATCAATCCCGGAACATATACAACACTGACAAAAAGTCACCCAGTATCGAGGAAATAGGGGAATCCATCCCTGAGGAGAAATCCATCTCCAGGTATCAAGCACATAGGACAAATCCATTCCCAGGGAAATCCATCCCTCAATAATATATAAATTCCCAACCACTCGGTACCGTATACGGCCCATGCGCCCCAGGGAAATCCATCCCAGAACATACTTAATAATGACTATACGTCACTCGGTACCAAGGAAGAAGGGAAATCCATCCCCATGGATAAATCCATCCCCATGGATAAATCCATCTCCATATATTAATACTTCGGACAAATCCAAGTCCAGGGAAATCCATCCCTCAATAATATCATCCGCGCTCACTGGGGCTGTGTTACAGACTCCGGAGGGCCTCCTACAGCCCAAGCACCATCATAAGCCAATCCAGGCATCAATCAATATAACATGCTGCGGCGTGCATCCCGATCCCATAATTGTCACTCATAATCAGGCTCTTAGCCTCACTCAGTCATCAATCTCTCCAGTCTCATTCACAGGTTCACAATGTCATGAAACTAGCCCGACAACAATGATATGATGTATCAATAAACAACCACTAAGACTGAGATATGATATGAATGCATGAATATGACTGAGTACGAAATATCAATGGAAATTAGTGATATGACAACAAGTAACGACCGCTATGGGTACAAACAATATCAGCATAAATCCTAAACATGATATTTAGCATGATTTATAGCTAATTACTTTACCACATGGTGAAAACACAAATATCAGCAAAATAGGTCCACTATACAGGGCCATGGGAACAACAGAGTCCCCATTCACAGGGTGCACGATCACACGCCCGCCACCTAGCATGTGCGTCACCTCAATACCAGTCACATAACACGTAATACGGGGTTTCATACCCTTAACACTAAGTTTAGAAGAGTTACGTACATCGAACGAGCCAATACCAAGGCCGAGCAGGCCAAACGATGCTCCAAATATGCCATCTCGTGTGTTCCGCCCTCCGAACGGCTCAAAACTGACCAACAACAATTCAAACACATCAAACAATGTTAAAGGAACCAATCTCGATCATAAAAGATAAAATCTTGAATCAAAGCCCGAAATCGGCCCAAAAGCCCAACCCGGGACCGCACCTCGGAACTTGACAAAACTCACAAAACCCGATAACCCATTTAATTTTGATTCCAACCATACTAGTTTCACTCAAATCTGACTCCAATTCGATGTTCAAATCCCAAAAATTCATTTTATGAAGTTTCTACAATTTTCCCCAAATTTCCACCTCAAAGTACTAATCAAATGATGAAATCAGTGATATATTCATGTATATTAACCAAATCCGAGTTAGAATCACTTACCCCGATGAATTTCTTGAAAACCCCTCGAAAAATCACCACAAACCGAGCTCCCTGGGTGCAAAATGTGAAATAATGACCTAAATCAAGTATACATAGTGCACCCTCTGGTCTCCACTATGCGGCCCGCGAAAATCCAGGCACGGCCGCGAAAAACCAAGCCCCTGCGGTCGCGAAAAAGTGGTGTGACCGGACTTTTGGTGGCTGCACTGATAGGCCTTAGAATTTTGGCCATAACTTTCTCTACATATGTCCAAATAATGATTTCTTTACCTTTATGGAAACTAGACACGAAGGGCTACAACTTTTGCTTTGAATCATCTCAAATTTCCTTGTAGAGCAAAAGATATAGGATTCTCGGACCAGCGGACCCTGGACGGCGGCCGCGACCAAAATGTCGTCTGAATGACCTCAAGTTTTGCACACATGTCACAAATGACACTACAAACCTACTCCAACACTCGGAATTTCATTACGACTCCGATATCAAATTTTTCACTGCCGACCAGAAATCACCAAATTTCCAATTTCGTCAATTTAAGCCTAATTCTATCACGTACCTCGAAATTACATTCTGGACACGCTCCTAAGTCCAAAATCACCTAACGGAGCTAACTGAACCATAAAGATCGAAATCCGAGATCGATTACTCTATAGTCAAGACTTGGTCAAACCTTTCATATTTAAAGCTGAGTTGAATATCATTCCTCCATATCAATCCTGAATAACCTGAAAATCAAAATCGATGATTCACATAAGTCATAATACATCACACGGAGCTACTCATGCCCTCAAATAACCGAGCGAAGTATAACATGTTCAAAACGACCAGTGGGGTCGTTACATCCTCCCCCACTTAAATATGCGTTCGTCCTCGAACGTGCCCATAGTCGTTCCAAAAGCCATCAAATCGCCGAATAACCTTACCACACACATACTCGGGGGTGATCCCATGTCACCCTATCCCATATAGGTCTGATAACACAGCATAACAAAATTTCTTCATCCAACCTAGCCCAAGCCTTATAATCCAAATTTTACATGTCCAAAATCTTCTATAAGATCAGAATCTTGTGTCTACACACAGTATAAGTCTGAACAAACTGTACCCAACCATAGCCATAACTCCATTTGAAATCACATGATATCCCACATAACTCAAAAACTCGTAGCGATAATTTATGATCACACTGGCTTCTCAGAACAACCCAATGACGGTAATAAACCTATTATCAAACAGAGACCCATTCAAACACTTTCATATACTGCCAATGATGAAAGAAACACGCAGGAACCCATAACCATTTGTCGGATCAGCAAGTGGTGGAACTCCCTCTCATTCGATAGGAACTATAGCAAAATTTCTAAACCGATCAGCATCAATATCCTTCCAAATATATCACAGCCGGATCCGATAGCACCCATTCTAGACACAATGACCTCCTCCCACCTAACATAATCACTTTAGGTACATGATACATCGTTACAGCTAAATGCCACAACCCTTGCAACGTGTGCACCAAATAGCAACATTACAAATGTACTCAACCCTGAAAATGCTTCAAACGGGAGGAAAATTTTTCCAGCTTAACAAGTACCTTTACAACACCACGCTAAAAGCCTGGCACAAATTGTAGAACCAAAACACACGACCCAACACAAAGGATCATCTCTCAACATAACTTTGCTGCAATGCGTGAGCCCTATCCAAACGCTAGTCCATAGTATATACCTCGCTCCGCCTTGCTCAAAATCAATAACCACGCGAAATTAGACATCCAGTACTCAAAGTGAATTACCATAACTACGGAGAATCATAGGATACAATGTCACACAATACCCGAAAGAACATAACTGATATGCCCTCAATCACGCAATACCCAATTACTCATCACACTCAAATTTCGCTATAAGATCATAATAGAACCGCACCATAAGTGCCCAAAACCAATGAATCACAACTCCTCGCAGCATAGAAGAGTAACCTATGAATTATTTCAGAACTCGAATAAGCTTAGAAACAACCTAATAACACAAACCTCAACAATAGCATTATGGAGTCTATCAATCCAACTCGGTGTAAAATACACATCTTAATTGGGCCTACCCATGGACCCCCAAATCGACTCTGGTCCCCCATGATTAACCCTTCGAAATTCCACAATAACTAAATCACGACACACACACTTAGCTAGCTTCGGTCAAAACCTCACATCCCACAATTATGAAACAATCTGCTCCTGAGAACTCCCAGTCTCCTAACCTGTAGAACACACGTACTACCATATCTTATCCCAACTCCACCACCAGAATCTCTAGCACTTCTCCAATACACTATCATACCACGAGGAGTACCTCTATAATCCTTCTATGCCACAAAGCAAAATTTGAATATCCGCTGTCAATCAACCAGGAGAGTGCCACAAGTATCCATAACTCGAATACATTGCTCTTTATGAAATGTATACTCTCACCAATCCATACCAGTTAGTAATATCATTTACCTAGTCATCTGAACTGAATCGTGACCTTACACATACAAATCTCAATCCTACCCAACATACTGCATATACCATGCCATCCTATGATAAACGTGAGAACTTCATAACCACTCCGGGTCACAAGAAACTACATACTCATCTAGCCAAGAACTTTCCATTTGATTCTATCTAGGATAAAATCACTATACATCCCATGCTCCTCAAGCTAGTAGAAAATACACATCTCTAACTGTGGTAGAAACCATCAAGAACTCTCTGAATCCCATTTACACAAAACCAGACTGTCAGGATTGAATCCTTCTAACTCAACCAAGCTATGCAGATCATCAAAAACCCAAGAGCATTTCCACGAAACACTTGTAGAAACTCATTACCTCGTAAGCACCCAACGAACTAATCATGAACATTACCGTGCCGATCCAACCTACTACCAAACTATCCGACCTATCCGAGTCCCTTCTGAATTACCTTCAAATTGATACTTCTCCTCACCATAACACCAAAATCCTCAACCCAGATTCACCACATGAGGCTCAAGCATAAAACCACACCGCCCTAAGGCCCATAGCCGCGAAATACTCTCTTAAATATCCCCAAAAGTACCACATTCAAAATACTTACCCTGAAAAGACTTCATGCGAATCTAAAGCCATTACCTTCACCTTCCTGATACTGACATGTAGAATCCATAATGATATGGAAATTCCACAAGCCTTGACACCCTCCAGTGAAAACCTCAATTTCTAGCCAAATACACATCCTGAAGATCCCCAATTGTTACATATAAATCTTGAATCCATTAGAACCGTTCTCGAGAGTCATTTACTCTGCTCAAATCTGAATTAAACCAGTCAAACGGACCGTATGACCTGTGCCCCATTAGCACACCAACACCCAAAGGAGAAGCCCACACTCCTAAGAAACCGAGCAATCTCCTACTCCACGCACACTACAACCGTCACAACTAACCACTCAATCATCCCATGATTTCCATATACCCATAGAGTGTGATACAACTTGTATCCAGAAATTCCCTTACTCGATTCATTCTCAAATTACTCCGCTGTCAATCATAACTGATTCACCAGTATACCTCAAACCAAAACCAATACAACACATAATCGTGCAATCAACTCGTCGATAGAAGACTCCCCACTTGGCTCAAAGCCATGGATCAATACACACAATATTCACAATGCCGATACTCTATTACTATCATAATACCGCAGTGAGATTCAACTAAATCCTTCTTGAGCTCCTGTAATACAAACCATCTAATACTTCAAATTATTTGCAAATCTCGCATTCACCATTGTAATAGTCAGGACAATTTCCACAAGTGATGTAAACTCAAATTGCAACCTATACCATTCACTGGTAAAAGAAAACTCGCTATAAAGCAACATAAGGATCACACAACCTTTGGACACCCCGCAGGAGGTAACCTCACCTGCTTAGCCTCAAACTGATATCTCTATATACTCCTCAATAATCATAACTATTATGAAATCACTTTATCCCCTCTGAGTCTGAACTCATAACGCAACATGAGGATCTACTTCACTCCACAACTAAACTACCTGAGAGGTCCTTCAATAAACCCATAACTCGAGGCCATACGCCAAATCCATATAGAAATCAAACACCCAATGGTCCCTGCTACATCTCAAGTATACTCTTCTTCTCACATTCGAACAATCTGAACACATCTCGCAATCAAATCATACTCTCCACATAGTCATCTAGTCACAAACCCCATCAAAATAAGACACAAACGGACATACAATTCCCAAATGCACGTGCTCACACAATCGAAATCCCAGTACTCAATCCACAGACAAAACCCGGCCTCAAGTCCTCTAGACTGGCCCATTATCAACATGCCAAAATCACATCTCGCACCTCAATCACAGAAATCACAAGCCGTCGATGCACAACTGGTACTGAGCGCTCATGTGCGCATACGAATGCGTGGAAGGAATTCAAGGAGTTACACTTCAAGCTGAATCAATGTCGCACGATAAGGAAAGAAAGACGGGAAGTATATCCTAAATGTCCTGTAGCCTCTCGAAGATAGGTATGGACGTCATCATAACGATCCGCAAGACTCCACTAGACACTTGCTCATGACTTGTAAAACCTATAAACCTAGAGCTCTGATACCAATTTATCATGACCCAAAATCCACTAGTCGTGATGGCACCTAACCCAACCCGCTAGGTAATCCAACTAATAACTATCCAATTCCAATAACATTAATAAGTCAATTAATCAAAATAAATTATTTGGATCTATTACATTTCCCAAGGACTGTAGTACAAATCATGAGCTTCTAAGAATAGAGTTTACAAAGCGGAAATGAAATAAAATACATAGTCTGTTTGAAAGGTATATAAACAACACAATTTAATCTAAGGCTACCCCAAACAACGGAGGCAGCTGCAATAGGGACTTTGGTACATCTTCAAATCCAGCAACCATCGAATATAGTGACAACTGCAACCAACATCTACACGCAATATGCAGAAGTGTAGTATAAATACAGTCGGCCACATGTACTGAGTAAGTAACAAACCTAACCTTAGATTGAAAGCAGTGACGAGCTGGAACATAGGTCGGGTCCAACACCAATAGCAGTTCATAACAGTGTAAATCAAGTAAATAAAGAAATAGCTCAAAGATAAGGTGCTCAACCTTTTCACAGTTTTCCAAAAATAGTTCCGCTTTTCAAGAATATCAGTAGAAACCCAAATCCTTTATCGAAATCATCAAAAAATTATGAGATAATTTGAAAACTGAAATTTTTCGGGAAATCCTTTCCACAATAAATAAAATGTTTCATTTCCTTTCCAAATATCAAATGTGAAATATCTCTCTATATCTGCATATCAATTTGTGTAAAAAGTCATGAATGACATAATATCGTATAGCATGAGGAAATGCGCCTCTATGCGTGTATGTCATATATGCATGCCAATGCCATGTATGCCAGAGATGAATCATGTACTCACACCCTCCACTCATCATACTCAACCCTTCGGTACTGTATATGGCCCATATGGCCCAGGGAAATCTATCCCGGAACATATACAACACTGACAAAAAGTCACCTAGTATCGAGGAAAAAGGGAAATCCATCCCTGAGGAGAAATCCATCTCCAGGTATCAAGTACTTCGGACAAATCCATGCCAGGGAAATCCATCCCTCAATAATATATAAATGCTCAACCACTCGGTACCGTATATGGCCCATGCGGCCTAGGGAAATCCATCCCGGAACATACTCAATGATGATTGTACGTCACTCGGTACCGAGGAAGAAGGGAAATACATCCTTGTGGAGAAATCCATCTCCATATATCAATACTTCGGACAAATCCATGTCCAGGGAAATCCATCCCTCAATAATATATAAATGCTCAACCACTCGGTACCGTATATGGCCCATGCCGCCTAGGGAAATCCATCCCGGAACATACTCAATGATGATTGTACGTCACTCGGTACCGAGGAAGAAGGGAAATACATCCTTGTGGAGAAATCCATCTCCATATATCAATACTTCGGACAAATCCATGTCCAGGGAAATCCATCCCTCAATAATATCATATGCGCTCACTGGGGGTGTGTTACAGACTCCGGAGGGGCTCCTACAGCCCAAGCGCCATCATAAGCCAATCCAGGCATCAATCAATATAACATGTTGCGGCGTGCATCCCGATCCCATAATTGTCACTCATAATCAGGCTCTCAGCCTCACTCAGTTATCAATCTCTTCAATCTCACTCCCAGGCTCACAATGTTAGGAAACTAGCCCAACAACAATGATATGATGTATCAATAAACAACCACTAAGACTGAGATATGATATGAATGCATGAATATGACTGAGTACTAAATATCAATGGAAATCAGTGAGATGACAACAAGAAATGACCGCTATGGGTACAAACAATATCAGCATAAAGCCTAAATATGATATTTAGCATGATTGATAGCTCAATTACTTTACCACATGGTGAAAACGCAAATATCAACAAAATAGGGCCACTATACAGGGTCATGGGAACAACAAAGTCCCCATTCACAGGGTGCACGCCCACACGCCCGTCACCTAGCATGTGCATCACCTGAATACCAATCACATAACACGTAATACGGGGTTTCGTACCCTCAGCACTAAGTTTAGAAGAGCTACTTATCTCGAACGAGCCAATACCAAGGCCGAGCAGGTCATACGATGCTCCAAATATTCCATCTCGTGTGTTCCGCCCTCGGAACGGCTCGAAACTGACCAACAACAATACAAATACATCAAACAATGCTAAAGGAACCAATCCCGATCATAAAAGATCAAATCTTGAATCGAAGCCCGAAATCGGCCCAAAATCCCAATCCGGGACCGAACCTCGGAACCCGACAAAACTCACAAAACCCGATAAACCATTCAATTTCGAGTCCAACCATATTAGTTTCACTCAAATCTGACTCCAATTCGATGTTCAAATCCCAAATATTCATTTTATGAAGTTTCTACAATTTTCCTCAAATATCCACCTTAAAGGACTAATCAAATGATGAAATCAGTGATATATTCATGTATATTAACCAAATCCGAGTTAGAATCACTTACCCCGGTAAATTTCTTGAAAAACCCTCGAAAAATCGCCACAAACCGAGCTCCCTAGGTCTAAAATGTGAAATAATGCCCTAAATCCCGTATATATAGTGCACCATCTGGTCTCCACTATGTGGTCCGCGAAAATCCAGGCGCGGCAGCGAAAACCCAAGCCCCTGCGGTCGCGAAAAAGTGGTGCAGCCGCACTTTTGGTGGCTGCACTAACAGACCTTAGTATTTTGGCCATAACTTTCTCTACATATGTCCAAATAATTAATTCGTTACCTCCCTGGAAACTAGACACGAAGGGCTACAATTTTTGTTCTTAAATCATCTCAAAATGCCTTGTATATCAAAAGATATAGGCTTCCGAAGTCGGACCGGCGGATCTGTAGATCTCCCATATAGCGCGGCCACGACCAAAATTATACGGTCCGCGCCCCTCCACCGCGGTCTGCGAAATTTTGCCGAGGTCCGCATTTCCAAGGCACCAGAACCATGCCAGAGTTCTGGAAATGCCCGGATTCGCTCAAAACTCACTCGAAACATACCCGAGGCCTCTGGAACCTTAACCAAATGTACCATCAAGTCCTAAAACACCATACCAACTCAATCGAGCCCTCAAATCACATCAAACAATAACAAAAATATGAACCGCATACCAATTCAAGCTTAATGGACTTGAAACCTCAAAATTTCACAACTGATGTTGAAACCTATCAAAACTCGTCCGAATAACCTCAAATTTTGCACACACGTCACAAATGACACTACGAACCTACTCCAACTCTCAAAATTCCATTCCCACTCTGATATCAATTTTTTTACTGCCGACCGGAGATCACCAAATTTCCAATTTTGCCAATTCAAGCCTAATTATACCACGGACCTCCAAATTACATTCGTAACACGCTCCTAAGTCCAAAATCACCTAACGGAACTAACCAAACCGTAAAGATCCAAATCCGAGATCGATTACTCAATAGTCAAAATTTGGTCAAATCTTTCATATTTAAAGCTCCTAGCTGAATATCATTCCTCCATATCAATCCTGAATAACCTGAAAACCACAATCCTGAATAACCTGAAAACCAAAATCGACGATTCACATAAGTCATAATACATCACACGGAGCTACTCATGTCCTCAAATAACTGAGCGAAGTATAAAATGTTCAAAACGACTGGTGGGGTCGTTACATCCTCCTCCACTTAAATATGCGTCTGTCCTCGAACGTGCCCATAGTCGTTCCAAAAGCCATCAAATCGCCGAATAACCTTACCACACACATACCCCGGGGTGATCCCACGTCACCCTATCCCATATAGGTCCGAGCGAAATATAAAATGTTCAAAACGACCGATCGAGTCGTTACAGAATGACTTTACAAAACAAACTTACGGTTTTGTAACTTTCAAAGCAACGGATAATGATAATTTGAACTAACAAATTCAAAACCATTAATAGCTAATCATAGAAGATTTGGTATGAACGCTAATAAAAAGTTAGTTATAATATTATAATAACGGCTATTAATATTTTTGAGAATGCCATTTATTTTTTAGATAAAAGAATTATTTTCTAACACCAAATACTAAACATAATGCAGCAAACTTTTCCAGATAAGACTACACATCCGCATCTTGGTGAGTATGCATTTGGTTTCATAACTTAACTGTCATACTTCACAAGAATACAGGTGCAGAAGAACTCTGCTGTGTTTATATCCCGACTAATCACCTCTACCTCATAGATATATTTCTTGTGAATTCTAAGGATACTTATGAGTCTTATCTCTCTGTTAGAGAGGGGATAGGTAAGACTCTAAATTGGAGAATTTACAAACTAATTTTGCAATTTTCACATTCATCTCTTCAAATGATGATGTTACTATGTTTAACTTGCAAATGATGTAGAAATTGTCATATCCGGGGGCATGGCTGTACCAAAGATACTAAACATACAGGAAGTGCAATCCGTTTTATCTCCAAGAGTTGGAAAATTTGCAGTTCAACAAGTTTGATTACTCATCATTTCAACGTCCGTCCCTGAGAAACCGCGGAAAAGATGGCCGGACTTGTCAATGGCGGATCTAAATTGAACCTTATGGGTGCTTAAGCACCCATTGTTTTTTAGCCAAACATTATATTTCTATATTGGAAACTAGTAATTACATACAAGAATATTAATTGAGCAACCAATTTTAAAAGTAGAAAGTCTAGTTAAAGACGATTGAGCATTCAGCACCGACGATTTAAAATTTCTGAATCCGCCTTTGGGACTTGTAGTTAATCATTCATGGATAGAGGCTCTGAAAAGAATATATCCTCACTCTTTCTCCTCTGATCTTTGTGATATTTAGGTACATTTAACTGATTTTTGTAAAACAAAAGTAACCAAACAAGATTTTGTTAAACGAGTTCTAGTTGAATATTGAGTAAGGTTCATCTCAGTAGAGAGCAATATTATGACCATTAAAGAATGCAAAGTTTGAAAACCATTTTAAATTTGTTTCGAAAGAATTAAAAGTTAAAATGGTGGATCCAAATATTGGTAATTGTAGACAAGATAACCAACAAATCATCCGTTATCGTCCAGCGGTTAGGATATCTGGCTTTCACCCAGGAGACCCGGGTTCGATTCCCGGTAACGGAATATTTTTTTGTTTTGATATTATCCTTTTGACCTAAACTCACTTGCAGCACATCAAGTTACTAAGTTCAAGGCGAGAATACTGCCAGAGGCAAATCTGAACCCCAAAATCCTACATATTTGGTGATTGCACGCCGATGGTACAAGATCCTAGAATTCGGAATTCTTGCTTCTAGTCTATGATGAAGATTTCAAAGCACTGACTACGTAATCCACCATAACCAAATTTAACTTGCATTAACTTAAACAGATAAAAAAGAAAAAACATTAAAAACACGGAACTGCTAGTTTAGCGCTCATATAAGTTCTGAATACCAATGCCAAAGTAAATGTTAAGATAACATGATTGGTGAAGTCAATAGCTTCTCAAGTAACAAAATTTCCCAAAAAGTGCTATTTCTACATAGCTTCCACCCGCTTCAGCAGCAAAATATTACAAAAATCTGGTGCTGTTAGCAAAACATAATTTAATACTTAGTACAAGTCTACCGACTTCAGCAGCACAAGTTTACAAAATTCTGCTGGTGTCGCCAAAATATAGTTCAACTTTTAGCACAAGGCCATGTAATCAGTCAGCTATTGACCAACAAAAAATAGATCTAAATCCCCTAATTAACCGCATCAAATCTCTCATCAGCTGTTGAGGGTGGAAAGCACGCCTCCAGTTGCAGTTGGAATAACTACTTCCCAACCAGGTCCTTTGAGAGGAAGCACATTAACACATGATTCAGTGTTCCCATCCTCACTTGAAAGACCAACAACTAGATCACTACGGTCTAAAATCCTCTCCAGATCTTCATCTATAACATCTGTCTGCACCAACTTGTCCTCCTCGCTATCTTGATCTCTCATGAGAGCCAACAAGTCCTCCTCCTGAGACATCAAAGATCAATTAGAAAAACTCCATCCATTATTTTCTTCTGCTCAGTGCAACAAACGATCAGATACATCTCAATATTATAGCTTACATACCAAAAACCACAGAAAAGAAGGGTTTAACGAAAAAATAACAAAGGTAAAACCAGGCACATGTTCAAAAAAGTAATGAGAATGTTAACTAGCAATTATAATCAGCTGAAACCATCAAAAAACAACTGCAACAGTACACTATTCAAAACGTATAGGAAAGATAGCAACTCATTGACGCACTATAGAAGGAAAAGGGAATTTGCGACATAGAATGAAAAGTAGAATCTAGTAGAGGGGAAAATAACACTAACCTCCATAACATCCATGGAAGGTTTGCTTCTTTCTTGCTTAAATTGTCCTTTCCCGATTACCACCTGCTCAAGCTTCAACTTGCTAAAAGCTCTTTTGAGGATTCGACCCTGAAGCACAAACACTTTCTTTATTACGATGGGCAATAAAGAGATGCAAACATAACTTTAGTAGCCTGATCATACCTCCACAGACAAAGCTGTGGAAAGCCTGTAAACATGAACAGGTTTGGTCTGACCAATCCTATGACACCGATCCATTGCCTGTAGATCCATTTGAGGATTCTGAAAAGGAAATGCATAGTAATCAGTCTAAATGGACATCAATTCACAAATGGCAAAACATGGAAAAATAGTACAGCACAAAGAAATCAAAAATAAGAAAAAGCAAATGCGATGCAGTAACTATTGTTCTTTTTAAGAGGAGATTTTAAGCAGAGCAAACTTCAGTGAAGGTAGACACTACAACAGCTGAAGTGTGACATGATAATGCAAAGACATAGTAACAAAGGGATGAAACCATGTGAAAACCTTGGCAAAAACAAATGAAAAGCATAAGGGGGCGTGAAGAAGATACCCAATCACTATCATATAAAATACAGGTATCGGCAGCAGTCAGATTGATACCAAGGCCACCAGCTCTAGTACTAAGAAGAAATATCCTGTAATTGCTGCTGACATCATTGAACTCCTTGATCTGTTCCATGAACAAGTAAATACAAACAGATCAACTTCATTAAAATTATTCCAGATAACAAATTAGATCAGGTAACCTCCCTAAAGCCCATTCCAATAGCACATAGAATTACAACAAGAGTCTAAATTCTTTAGAGGTAGTTCAAGTGAGAGACAGTCAACTAATGCAACATTGAGAATAGTCAATAAGAAAGATGTCACATCAAAACCAAAATACAGCATCATAGCACTACTTGATATCAATACACAACCAAAGAGATTGAAATTTTGTGATTTAATGAAAAATGATAAGGTCAGCAGGTGAGGTAAATCGGAAAGAAATAAAAAGACTTGCATATATTTTGTATTTGATAACAAGAGATCGTATCAACTTTGTAGAGAATAGAGTGAACCAACTTAGAGTCCAAAAGCAAATACTGTATCAACAGAAATAATTAATCCCAGGCGCTTCCTCTTGATGACAGTTTATTGGTCCATCAATAGGTTTATTCCTAGGGAGAAGTGAAGTTCACACACAAGCAGGGTTACGAATACTAGAAGGTTATCAGCAGATCAATGGTAATAGCCAGATGTTCATAAACACTCTTGAAGATTATCCTAATCGCATGGCCATAAGCCCATAACAGCTCTCAACTTTTGTGAGCAAGAAAGTTAGATTGATAGAACAATTGAGACCAATTACCTGTCTTTTTCTTTCGTCCAATTTCACACTGCCATCAAGCCTACAAACATCGAATCCTTTTTCACTAAAATAATAGTGCATTATGTCCAGTACTCTAGTCCACTGAGAGAATATCAGAACCTGTTGGCAGTTAAGGAACTGAGTTTAAATGTTTGAGCAAAGCGGGAAGACAGAAAAGCTCGAAGCACCAGATAGCTTCACATACCTTGTGATTGCGAGCAAACAGTTTTGTTAACAGTCTGTCCAGCAAAATAAACTTGCCACATTGCTCAACTATTTGTTCCACAGGTGGATAAAGAGCTGTCAATAAAAGAACAAAAAAGCTATTACCAACTGGCACATAATCAATATAATCGATTCCACAGATCATCCATCACATACGAGAACCGTTAAAGACGGACTCCAAGAGATCAGGATGGTTGCAATTCTTGCGAAGTTGAACCATCAAATTATTAAGCTTTCCTTTAAAACCATGCCCTGCAAAATTAACCAGACGAGGCATTAGGACTGGAAACTCGGGCCCAGGAATAACTAAAGGCCTATGATGGTAAGTAAAAAAGGAATTCACTTCATTGGACAAAACCAACATAAAAAAAGATATGCTCCAAAATAAAATGGAGATGCCATAGTGTGGTAAAAGAAATCAGCGTTTTATTATAACAGAAAATATAGCAGATATAAACCAACTCAATTCCTCTCAGGATAAGATACAAATTAACATTTTGTACTAATAACAGTGGACACATTCTCTATAAAACCAAAAATCTAAAGAAATAAACCAACTCAATTTCAACAAAACCATTTCATATTTATGATTGCAGTATTTCAGTGCACACATTATCAATCAAACTGAAAATCTAGAAGAGATCAATCAACTCATTTCCCTTCAAATCAGATATGTATTTAAGATTGCACTAATTACCAGTGGACACGTTCTCAATCAAATAGCCCTCCAGTGTCCTATTAATTAGGTGTTCCTGGAACTTTTTCTGGTATTCAGTCATGGTAGCATACAATATTATCTCCTTCTTACGAGGAAGCATTTGCTCAACATCCACTTTCATCCTCCGAAGAAGAAAAGGACGTAATATTGCATGGAGTTTGGCCACAACCTGCAATTGTCACATTATTAAGACATACTTTAAGATGGAAAAGACATGGTTATAATACTGGAAAATATTCACTAAACAGATGATAAATGTCTTTAGATGGATAAGAAGAGGCTAGGCTATAACACTGGATAATATTCATACTTGTGCTCTCCTCTTTTCTTCCATTTCTTCCTTTTCTGATTCAGTGGTGCACTTCCCCGACAGATCAAACCTGATACATAAAGAAACCTCATTACACTAAAACTCTTCCTGATTGACATTCACTAAGGTTTAACATAACGGATATTGGGGAGATAACTAATAGTGATAGACCCTACTTTGAGACTCCTATTACATGCACCTACATTCTGCTAGACAAAGTACAACACATCTTCCCCTTATGAACTTTGACAAGAATCAGCATAACTACTGTGATGTAAGTGACTAACTCAATGCAATTGCAGCGCGTATTAGATTCCTATGAACAAACCATCATATAGAAGTCAGCTACCAGAAACTGAGTCACTTTATGCCAACTGAGCGATTAGAGGCTATATGCACAGGATATCTATTTAAGGCTATGATAACTGTGCTAACCATTTCACTGATATGATGAGTTAGACAACTAAATAATTTTAAGGATGATGAAACAATGTGGCTTGCAAATTTAGCGAACTGTAACCACAGTATTGATTGAGCAGATAACTTGAAATCACATGTATATTTCTATTATAATAACACGCCTCAGCAGTCACAGGAAAGCACTTTAACCAAAATAGTCAAAAATAATCAGCTGATTACCATGACTCAAATTCATCGTGGGAAGAGAATATGTCCGGTAAAATGAAGTTCAACAAGGACCACAGCTCAGCTAAGTTATTATGCAGAGGTGTTCCAGTTAAAAGGAGCTTGTTTTCAATGGGCAACAGCTTCAATTCTTTGAACAATTTGCATTTTGAGTTCTTTAACCTATGCCCCTTGGAAAGAAGAAAGCAATAGAATTTCAGCACAAAGTACAAAATGAGCTGCTTCCTAAACGAAAGAAACAAACCTGTAGACAGAAAATTCTACAAAACAATACTAGTTTACAAAGTAGATTGTCAATTGTCGGTACCTCATCCACCACAAGATATTTCCAACTGTAGTGCCTCAAGCACTTCCTTGCATCACTTAATGCAACTTCATAAGAAGTAATTACAATGGGAAATTTGGGACCTATGGTCCTTGGCATGTGCTTCATCCTTATCTCATCCCTCTGTTTCTTGTCACCATGGTAGATGATTGCATTGATTGAGGGCACAAACCTTTTAATGGGAAAAAGAAAGAAAAAAGGAAAAAAGGTATGCCTTTAGTTGCACACAAATAACACAAGACAATTTCATCCCAGAAGGGAAGCAGCTCCACCAATACACAAACAGAACTTCCAGTTAATTGCAGAACAATGAAGATGTCAATGTACCTCTCTATCTCATTCAACCAATTTGAAAGTGTAGACAAAGGAGCAATGACCAAATAAGGGCCATCCAAACCATTCCCCTTCAAATGAGCAAGAAAAGCTATCGTTTGAATTGTCTTTCCAAGCCCCATTTGATCTGCTAGGATACCATTCAATCCATTTTGCCATAATGAGATCAACCACTTGACACCTTTCAGTTGATAAGATTTCAATTTCCCACCAGTCAGCAAGGGCACAAGTTCGGCCTGCTCTCTCTCGACTCTCTCTTCCTCCGTGAGGGTTGAATCTTCATTTGAAACATCTTCTTTAGATCTTGTAAGCATAGCAGCAACAGCTCTCTTGGCTTTCCTCTGCATAAGTATTTGAAACCATTTTAAAGAAATGAAGGTAACGAGCAGCTAGCTTGCAATTAAGCAAAGGAAATGGCCTCCAAAAAACAAGATTCTCAACTTAAATTTCAGACATGAATAAAAGGGCCACAGAAATGTAAAGACCTACCAATGCATGCCATTCTGTTCAAAGCAATACTAATTTTATTTATTTAATTATTTCCATGATACAAAAACGAAACTAAAAATCATCCAGTAAAAAAAACAACTCAATAGTGTTATGTCTGTATAAAATAGTTCAAACATTCTTAACTAATCCAACTATAGTTCTAAGTCTGATGACATATTCAAGATATAGGTAAGGCTTCAGGAGGCAAGAAAAGGTTTACATTGTTGTAGCCTGTTGTCGCCTTCCGTTTCGAGCCACGGCCTCGTTTGTTTTCATTGACACTTTTCTCTTCACCTTCTACCTGATTCTGTTCATACAAAAAGAAGAAATGAACTTGATAAGCAAAAGAGCGTCAAATTCTCCACATGCAAATTATAATTCTTCAGAAAAATCAGGGAGATACCATTTTGATGTTATCCATATTCTCCAGCAGGAACTCTGAATAAAGTTGTGTCTGCGTAAGAAGCTCATCCAACTTGGTAAATTGAGTTTCATTCAAACTGGGCACCTGCTTGAGGTCATTTAATTGTACTTCTTCCTCCTTTGCACATGCTTTTCTCAAAATTTCTTCCTCCTCCATGGATTCAGGTATATGAGTGACATCCTCATTTTCTGCATAATAAACTACTTCCTCCAATTTAACGGCGGGCTCCTCTTTGCAGGTATCCTTCAAAATGAGAGCACACAATGTGATTCAAAAGAAAATACAGCAGATAGTTCTCCTTACACCAACTGTACACTTTCTAATTGTACCCTCAGAATGAGTCTTCAATACTTTTTCTTCAATTTGATGGGGTAATAAACATCCATCTAAAATCATAATAAACGGAAGACAGTACAAGGACAGCAATAAAGGTGAAAAAATACAGGACAAGCTTAAATCCCCGTCAAGAAGGCGTTCCTGGATTCAATAAATCTCCAAGCAGAAAGAACTGGTACTTGAATTCAGCCTGTGAATCAAACGCATAACTGAAAGAAAGAAAAATGAGTATCTATTCACTTCAGAAACTTAAGAATGATCAGCATCCTGTAACTTTAAAGCTTCTAAAAGCTTAGTTTTAGATCAGGACATTTGATACTAACGAGTGATGACTAGTACAGTAAATTTCACAGTAAAAAATTAATCTCACTTTGGAGTTCAGATCTGTGCTGCTTCACTAACTAATTTTTTGCTCAAGAAACCTCCTCTGGAGCTAACACGATACGACATTTCACCCAATGATTGAACAGTAAACTTACTATACTTCCTCGTATAGGAGCTAAAACAACAAAATACAGAGCCATAAATGTAAGGGACTGAAAATTCAAAGCCAAAATATCTTATAACCAATAATATCTACAAACTAAGCATCCAATCGCAACACCTATAACCTTAAATGAAAGCGAGTAAGGACAACGGCGGTGAACAACAAAACTCAAACAAACATTAGAAAAATAATAAATAAAAACACGAAATGATAGATGAAGAAGAAAGAGAAAAACAAAAAAACAATACCTCATCTTCCAGAACGGAAACAGGAGAGTCCGAAGCTGTCTTGTCGTCGGCCACCATTTTACAGTCCAAACCCTAAGCTCCTCCTATAAAACACCATGACACAAGCAAAAGCATTCCAATTAAACCAATACGTAACCAAATCAAACTTCAGGCGTATACGTTCTTACATTCCGTCAGAAAAGCGGAAGAGAACGAAAATCAAATACAGTGACAAAATATCAGAAAAATGCAAAAGATCTTCCCAAAAAAAGAAAAAAGAAATCCAAAAAGAGTAGAAGCAAACGAACATACTGGAATCAGTTTCTTCAGTGAACGGAAGAAAATGGGAAGCAATGGAGGAGACCAGAGAGAATGGGCTGTAATGGAAAAGGTGTACGGTATTTGCAGCAAAAAAAGGCAGGTAATTTCTACACTTTATTAAAATTAAATGGTCGTGCAGGAAGACAAAAAGGCGGGAAACTGATGTTATAAGATTGCCCTAGGATGTTTGAAATAATATCCAAAAAGCCATCGGTGGTGTCGATGTGGATGTTGCGCATGTCTGCTCAAAAAGTTGTGCTCTAGCCCCAAAATGTTGTGGCGTAATCCCCGTAAAAAATAATTTTGTAGGTGTGTTGGACATAAAAACTATAATGTTGAAAAAAAAATATTCGAAGAAGTGGAAAAATAATATTTGAAATTTGAAATTATATTTGGACAGGTATTTCATTTGAAAAAATGTTACAGTCTTTTGAGCGGGTACAAGTTTTTTTGAAAATTTTGAAAAAGTGATTTTGTGAAAAACTCATTTTCGAGAATTCTAAAAACTTGTAAAATTTTATGAACAAATATTTTTTTTTAATACAAAAAAGAAAAGGAAAAATTTTTTATGGACAAACGGATCCGTAGGTGCTCCGAATTTTAATTTTGCAGAGAAATAACACTAAGAAGGAAACTTTGGTCTGCTTCCATGACCAAAGTAAGCAAGCTGGATTACCTGAGTTAGCACTCCTCAATAGCTAACCATATTCTTACTTGCATTACTCTGCTAAATTACTCTTTTCGTTTCAAAAAAATATGAATTGGTTTGGTGGGCTTTTTGACATAAAAATTCTGAAATTCTGGAAAAAAGGTTTTAAAAAATCAAGTGAAAAATGGTATTTAAAAAATTAAAATTGTGTTTGGACATAAATACAATTTGGAGTTACTTTTGAATTTTTGTGAGTGATTTGAAATTAAAATTTTGAAAAACAACTTTTGGGAATTTTTTAAAATTTACGAAAGTTTCTGAAATTCAACTTCAAGTTAAATTTAAAATTTTCATTGTCAAACAAACACTCATTACGCAAAAAAAAGTGAATTTTTCAGAAAGAAAAAATAATTATTGCCAAATGGGCCTTTAGACTTTGGAGTGCGAATGGGCAGATGTATTACAATTAATAGTATAGGTTTCATCTGAATTTAGTATTATTATTTTTGTCATGAAGCACAAATTTATACGTAAATTACAAGAAATAGTAGCTACAAACTTATACTTTACAAAATATAATGGCTTCAACACTAAGAGCCTTAAAATTATCCTCATAGAGTTAAAATTTTAGATTCGTCTTTGATTTGATGATCGAGGTTAAAATTCCCAAGCTTTGTAACACTCTTGTTGGTCTCAATTCATGACGAGATAAGCGAAATTTCGGGCATACTTGGTGGGAACAAAAGTCATAGTCCATACCGATCATGCAGCAATCAAGTATCTATTTACAAAAAAAGACTCTAAGGCTAGATTGATGTGTTGGATTTTGTTGTTGCAGGTGTCACACCTCCTTTTTCCACTACCCTCGTGATTAATAAAGGGGGTAGTAAGGGAGTTTTTTCACTTTAAGTGACATTATTCATATTTGGAATTTATTTTAGTTTTCAGAGTCGCCACCCGGATTTTTGACGATGTTCCGGGACACCGTTTTATTGAAATCCCAAACCGAGGAAATTTAGACTCTGTTTTAAGTTGTCTGCGTACCATAAATCTGAGCAAGGAATTCTGTTAACTCGTGAGAAGGTGTTAGGCATTCCCGAGTTCCGTGGTTCTAGCACGGTCGCTTAACTATTAATA